>JAFMSR010000013.1:1975704-1997393 GCA_022818135.1 Saxidomus purpurata
AAATTAAATACTGTAAAGAAATACGAAACTGCTTCAATAAATAGCAAGAGCGTTAGGGATATGGTATAAACATTTAATTAGTAATCGATTTAACACACAATAAGCAATAAAAATCAATACCGTATAGCTACGTAATAGGTATATGCGTACAGAAACGTGTCCTTAGAAACAAACCTCCGAACCACAAATGTTCAAAATTTCTATCTAGTATGTCCCCTTCAATATCAAACTTCACCCCCACCCCCACAACAGTAAGCAGTATATGAGAGCAAAGCTCACCCAGTTAAATTGTTGTGAGGCGTTTGGCACATAATTATGGTGTCTGTCTGAAGGAAGTCAGATAAGGCACAAGCTTTTAGCAGATCAGCAATTCCACAATAATAATTTTTATGCTATAAATTTGGCAGATGTTATAAGCTAACAACAAATGCTGATTAGAACATACCTTGGCAGCCGAGCGTAACCCTCTTATATACACAGTCAATATTTCAATCCTACAAGTCCAATTGCATACACTACCTGTTTAAAGTGAAATCGTACACAAATGATAAACAAACGTGCATTATAATGCTCCGATAATTGTCTCCACTGCCTTGATCTTCCGGGTTGAATATCGAAAAAAGTTTTTTTTTTATATAGGACTCTGTATTCAATATAAACTGTCGCTGATAAAACTCCCATCATCCTTTGTAATTCACTCTGTCTGCTTCAGTATACCTTTTTGTACATGTATATTATCAATGGCCCATAACTTAATCAGCCGTGAACAGTGAAGACGGTACAGAGTATAGTTTATGGCAAGCCGTTTTACTATATATTCGGCGGCAACAGGAAATGTTTATTCTACAGCTATATCACCGTAATTAGAAAGTTGTCACTTTAATTAGAGAGATATCTACATGTTCTTTAAAAGACCTATTTCTGACCTGTGATTTCTAGACAGACATAGTTCTTAGCTAAGCGATATAGAGATGTCAGTCAGGTTTATTAGAGTGATAGCTCTTTTTTGCTGTAAAGATATCTCTTTACCATACAGTTAGGTCTAAACTTAGTAAAAGTTATCTCTCTAGCTTGTACAGATATCTCCTCAGATTTGATACGCATTAATGCTAACTCTATACTGCAACTGAAAGAGAAGACTAGAGTCTGATGAAATTTTTTTTTTATATATACTATATTTCATGCACTATTTCCAGTCTATTTTATAAGATTTTGCTTTGTACACTGGAGACAGTCCTGAAATCGGCACTGGATAGTAGACTGACTCTAGAACAAAACTCAAAGATATTTATCAGTAAAAGAGATATTTCAAGGCCTTGTCACCAGGCTACTGAAATAGCTTATAGTGTAATGCTGTCATATAGCTATCATTTTATCGATGGAGATATCACTTTGTCTATCTCTTAACGGTAAACTTTGAAAGATAGCTCTTTTAGTAATGCTAACTCTTTTCAAGAGGTGGGGGAAATATCTCCCACAACCGTGTTAAGCTATATCTATCAAATAAAGTGATATGCATTGTAGCATATTTGGATACATAGCTATCTTTGAAAGACTGATATCTCTTTCAACAATAAAAAGCTGTTTATCTTAAATTGATATCCGTCAAACATAAAGAAATATCCCCCGACTTTCACGAAGAGAGATATCTTCGAAACAATCAGTTGCATGATAAAGCTATGCCCCTTTCATAAGTGAGTATCCCGTCCCAGCCGGGCTCAGCCTTGTATTATCCCCGATAAGAGATTCTATTTTCTTTACATTTTAAAGGCAAATATTAATCTTAAACTAATAGCTTTAACAACTTAAAGTGATATATATCTCTATAAAATAAATATTTCCTGCTGTCACAAAGTATTATGTATAACGACTAGACATAACAGCGATCGATTGACAGAAGTATTTCACTTAACAAAATGTACGTGATAATGAATAGAAGAGTAGAGTTTGAAAAGTTCATGAAAGGTATACAAATGTTACATATACTGTATATTGGGTGATTTTCACGTGACAACATTTTTGCGATATGTGAGCAGTAAGACTTTTTCGCGAGATTTTCTAATAAGCGAAATGGGAAATTTCGCGAAAATAGAGAAAATAAAATCATTACCCAATTTACTGTCGGAATAAAAACTATTTATGTCAAAACACAAACTGGTGTTGACAAAAAGTTAAAGCCGACTTCAATACAGTGCATTCGTCTGAAATTTATATTATTTTGTTGATTATCGTATAACACATACAATTATAACAAACTAATAGATGAAGTATTCCAGTCCTGTGTAGATGGTCGTGTTCCTAAACTGTGGAATCGTTCCACACGAAACACTTTCTTATCAAAATTTTCCGCGCCATATTTGTCTCTTAGTTTGTTACGTAGCACACGTGAGCCGTGGGCGACATTTCTCGTCTGCAAGAAAAATAAAAAATTGTCAACTGAAAGTTAATCTATCTACTTCATTTTCAGTGTATACATGTGTAAGATCCACAAAACCCTACCCGAAAGATATACATAAGGCGTTATGTGCAAAAAATAACATTCAAAAAACAATCACATACTTTAGCATATAATTTGTAGTATTTTAAAATAAGTTAATAATTTAGCAAATAATACGATAATCTTGACTATTCAGTCATGATACATATATATACGATTTCGTTACTGCGAAACTACCCCCTCATTCGCCGATCGATAACTGTTGTGCTCTTTAACGTTTAAGAGTACGCAAGAACGATACATCTGTGAAATACCCGTATTGAGTTTTTTCTTTTTAATTACATTAAGGAGAAGTGTTAACTTGAAATGTTGAGAATTTCAAAAGATCATTCATACATGAACAAGCTGTAATAATCGCACACTGACTTTATAAAAAGTTTTGCTTCACTAACTTAGACGACTTGCGAAACGCATATCGTTACATTACATGCTTTTTAGACATATCTACTGATTTTGATCTTTGTACTCTGTATTTAGAATTTGTATATTAATGTTATGACGAGAAACTGTTTAAGTCAAACTAAAATCTTGTTCTACTTCTCTATAATTTTTATTCCTAATATTTGA
Source organism: Saxidomus purpurata (assembly GCA_022818135.1). Lineage (NCBI taxonomy): Eukaryota > Metazoa > Mollusca > Bivalvia > Venerida > Veneridae > Saxidomus > Saxidomus purpurata. Next base: position 1,978,769 of record JAFMSR010000013.1, read on the forward strand.
AGAGCAAATTAGCCTAGATGAACGTTAATAAAGGTCATGTGACCAAATGAAAAAGCATTTACTTGTTCCAACATTCTTGAGCGTTCCTCTTGTTTTTCTTTCATTATTTCTTCCTCCTTTTTAATTTCCTTCGAAACTTTCTTTGTCCACTTGGAAGCGTCTTTGTGCAGCCTGAAATTATAATAATTGCGTTGCGTTTTTTCTTTTATATTTCTTTTTTATCAAAAGTACTTCCGGATCTTTCTCGAGTATGAAATATTTTCTAATTTATTATACGTGAAAGGAATCTTTCGAAAAACATTAAATTAGCCGTTGTTTTTTTTATAATACACTTCGCTAATTAAAAACTTTTGCGATATGTTCATTTTGCATACGTTTAAAATAAGAGATTGTTCCTCTAGCGAAAATGAAGTTGGCAATTAAGAATGTCTGAGAACAATTCACGAAATTATTATTCGTTACGCGAAAATAACTTAATTTACAGTAATAATAATAACGTTGTGTTATGAAACAGTAACAATAATTTCCTGATTTTTGGCCTTAAGCATTTCAGATTATTTAATGTAGAAATAAGATTTCGTATGATTTTATCTCGTAACTTTAAATCGAAACGGAGTTTACACATCCGTAAAGGATATCATCGTATCACTCCGCGTCATCGGATGATACACATTTAACCGGAACTATTTTGTAGTTTTGCCTCCGGATTCGGGGAAATAGTAGGGTGACTTTCTGGCTTTAAAAAATGGGAACCTGGACCCCCCTTTATAACAAGCTGAGTCATATATCAAAATGTTCGTAATAGATTGTAGTTTATGAAACTGCCGGCATAAATTGGCATAAATGGTGGCGTTCCGAAAAATCCAAGATGGCGTCCAATATGGCCGCCAAAACTGAAAAATCCAGTTTTTGTAGTACTGTTGGTCCAGATTTTTTTTTAAAGATTGTATTTTGGTCTTAAACATTGAAATGTATAAATACACACTAAATATACGATTTTATGATGTTTTTTCACGAATTTAGGGAAATTTATGAAAAAATTGACAATTTTACCCGTAAGAGTGATCAATTTTTCGGTTTTGAGAGGTATTTTTTTAACAGCAGTTAATTTTTTTACCAATTTGATACACCTATGTGGCAAGAAATAAAATAATACTTATAGCTTATCAAAAAAATTATATTACAGCAGTAAAAAGAGAGCAAAATTTGAATGCACATGCATTTAAAAGTGGGTGGGGTAATTTCACATGTATTTTAGCTCTATGTATTCATTATTTATTTGAACATTTTATTTATTTTACCTTCGATATTTTGTACTTCAAATGGAAAGTTTTCAGCTTATATGTACTACTTAGCAAATATTAATATGCAGATCATTTAGTAGAATCCAAAATGGCTTCCAAAATGGCTTCCAAAATGGCTGCCAATTAGACTAAAATATGGTCAAATTTAAGGGTACTGGGCATTTGGAGTGTACTTTTCTTATATTTTTATATTCTTTACCAGCTTATATGCACAACTGTTTTTAAGAAGACACATTCATTCATTTGATTTCATTTATGACTAGTCTAATTCTTTTGACTGAAAACTACAGTTTTTAACAACACGGTCGGGTTTTGGAAAGCAAACACTGTTATTACCTTTTTACACAAAGAATAGCTGAGCAGTCGAAACAGTGAACACTGTTACTTATTTCAGCTATATTTTTCATACTGTTTCATCATATAATTGTTTAAGCAACATTTTCTGATTGCTTTATAAAATGTGGAAATGAATAAAAATATAGATAGGACAAATTTTATGAGTAACATTTAACAATATCACCTGTTCAAGTTTAGAAGTGGGAAAATTCAAATGTAAAACATGTAAACAATGTATGTAAACAATGTAAAACACAGATAATTGTATACAAATAAATCATGAATGAGAGGTACATTCTAAGTAAATTTAAGTTTACTTAGTATCTGTCTTAATGGCCAAGATTACTGACTTGTAATCACAAAACCTCTCACTGATAGAGGGTCATGGGTTGGAACCCCGTTACCAACCATGACTCTTTATGTGAGAAAGTTGGCAGTTTCTTAGGATAGGGGTCTCGTACTGGTCCATCCAAGGAACGATGGTTACGTAAATTGCCCGCCTGCTTATGACTGAAATACTGTTGAAAAACGGGCAGTAAACTTAAAAACCAAACCGAACTTAGTATATGATACAAACACCATTTAACCTACATGTATTTCAAAAGTCAGTAAGCGTAACAAAATGTTTTAAATGCGCACTAAGAGCAAATGAATGAAAAGGTCAGTCTGCCTGCCCAATTGTATCTGACATGGGGTTGTTAACCAAAGCCCTTGAATTTGTATGGGCCTGACATACTGAATTTGAAGGAGTTTTATTTCTCACAGGAGGTATCTAGTTTATGATGTCAGTTTTTGCTTGCATTGGTCATTTGTATGGTGATGCTGGCTTGAAAGACTTCATGATGGATTCTGGTGTTTGGTACTCAATCACAGGCTCTTTTTTTCAGTTCCAGGAGCTATGAATCTCACCTCTGAGGTTTAGCAGGAAGTTGTGCAAGAAATGGAAGAAATAAGTAAAAGTTCTTTTCTCCCTATCATTGCTGAACTCAGACCTGCATGAAGATCTACCTATAATTTGTTTAGATTTTGGGACGACTACTTACAGGAGTTCTCTCTTCCTCTCACACTGTACCTTGTGCCATCAAGGCATGGATTGTGGGATGTTTCTTGTTTGCTGCAAATCGAACAGTGTACTCAAGATTCATGCCATACCTTGTCCTTCAAATTAATCAACTCCCCAGTAAATAAGTAGATGTATTTGAAAAATATTCCATCGTAACTAAACTGACGCAGGGTTCGATTCAATGGTGTTTGGTTTGACTATGTATTAGAAGTAACTGAAAAAACGAAGCTACAAAGTCACCTAAATGATTTGTATCACACATACTGACAGTGCGTTAGTACGCTGGTTTCTGTCTCGACCTCTGATATCAAAAGATTCTTCTTCATACTCTTGTAGTTTTGATACTGGCCTCAATGTTTGTACAACAAACATTGCACTTATACGCCTTTGCAACTGGAATGTAAATTTCGCAGGTGTTGTATGACTTTTAAATGAGCGACTGATTCCGTTTGAAAACAACAAACCTTCAAAAGAATTTTTGACCTGCTACCAATGGCAAAACTGACTGAAAACAATCAAAAGTTCAAACCGTGTTGTTGATGTACATTCAAAGGAGGTCAGTTTAAATGCTGAAGAAATGTATGTGAAATTATTGGCTATGCCTTCAAAGAGGTTCCTTTGAAAATGCACCCATTCCACTGAGTTTGTTTTCAGATATATGTACTGGAGATACTTATGATGTAAACCAAAAAAACTGACTTAGGCAAGAAATTGGAGAAAATTGTAAATCATGATGTTTACTCTCTAAAGTATGTCTGACCCTGACTGTGTTGTGTATGATGCTATGGCAGTTATTTAGATGTTGCAACCTTCTTATGATCAAAAACTTACATACAGATGACTGCTGGAGTCTGGAATTACGTATTAAAAAACAGTGTACAAAGTACACAAGTGCATGTTATCTTGACTAGTATTTTACAAATAGTTTAAAACTCCAGACACGCCAGAAACGTGGTAATATATTCGCCGCTGTAATGCTGTTTCTTTTTAATTACGAAATATAGTTCAGTTAGGAAGAAGCTGACTGTAGAATAATTATGCAATTGGCATAATAACCTTCTATGTGGGATCAAGAAGGCCGTTACTGTTAGTCCACATAGAGATTGTTTGGTTCTGTTGGTTCATTACTACAATAGTCTTGGTATTGACACACTCTTTCTCAAAACTGGTCGAAAATCTATACATACTGCACATGTACACGTATATACCAACTCATTATGAAAGTTGCAAATTTGTTGCCTGCCCAGCTAGATGATCTTACATGGTATGTTAAATGTTTCATCCATGTATGGCATACTAATAGGTAAAAAGAAAGCAGTCCATGTACTTTTGAAATATGCAGACAAACTTTGTGAACTATCCGGCTTTGACTGTGATCCCTGTTTGTCTTCTGTGTCTAGGTCTGCTGCCACTGCTCTTGGTGGGTGCCTTTATAGGTCAGGAAACTGAAATTCTTTGCATAGCAGTATTGTTCTTGAAGAGAAACGGGTTAAACCAAAAAAGCTTCCTCCAGCTGATGACAGTTTTATGTTGAATTTACTTCGTTGTACTTATCACTTAGTAATTTTGAGAAATTTGACAAAAACAAAACTGTCCTTGACTGACCCATTAGATTTTTGTTATGTGGTTGACGAAGATACATTTGGCTTTTTCATAAAAATGATGTCACAACCTGCCGCAGTACTAGAACTTTTAAGTAACCTGGTTCATCTTTGCTGTGCTGTGATGAATGCATCTGCACAAGAAATCAACAACCTTGTACACAAGTCTATGTGTGTAAAGGCTGTATGAAAACACAGGTACTAGCTAAAAAGTGTTTACGATGTTAGCTTTTACTGGAATCGAAGACTGCTAGACTTATGTCTTACATTTCCTTGCAGTTTTCTGTTTGCATTTTAATATAATTTACTGAATTAAATAAATATGTTTTTACTGTACAAAAGAACAGATCAAAATGCCACTATTGCAGATTTTAAGTCTCTGAATGAGTTTTGCTGTAACTAACAGTTAGCTGAAATTTCAATACATTGTTTTATTTGTTACATACTATTTGATTATGTGATGAGTTCTACATGTTGATAATGTGATGCATTATGTTAATGAGCCTTTGTGTCTGTAACGAATAAACAACAGACGAAGATATACACATACCGTTTACTATTGAAGTGGAAAACACGTGTACTATCAGGTAACTCGTGTATTTGAGTTTTATTTCAGACTTGGGTCACTACTTTAAGATAATAACTGTTTAGTCTCAAAGCTTTTCTGTGCATTTTGTTGAGGAGGATAATGCGGTTGGAGAAAATGCGTGTGAAATTACCCCACCCACTTTTAAATGCTTGTGCAACTATTTTTTATTTTTTTTTATTTCTGCTGTTATGTAACTATTTTGAGTAGTTATGAGTCAAATTTTATTTCTTTGTCACATAAATGTATCAAATTGGTAAAAAAAATGAACTGCTGTTACCAAAATATCTTTCCAACACCGAAAATTGTCTACTTGAAAGGGTAAAATTGTCAATTATTTTCATAAATTTCACTGAATAGGTGATATTGCTAAATGTTACTCATCAAATTTGTCCTATCTATATTTTTATTCATTTCCACATTTTATAAAGCAGAAAATGTTGCTAAAACAATTATATGATGAAACAGTATGAAAAATATAGCTGAAATAAGTAACAGTGTTCACTGTTTCGACTGCTCAGCTATTCTTTGTGTAACAAGGTTATAACGGTGTTTGCTTTCCAAAACCCGACCGTGTTGTTAAAAACTGTAGTTTTCAGTCAAAAGTATTAGTCATATATGAAGTCAAATGAATGAATGTGTCTTCTTAAAAACAGTTGTGCATATAAGCTGGTAAAGAATATAAAAATATAAGAAAAGTACACTCCAAATGCCCAGTACCCTTAAATTTGACCATATTTTAGTCTAATTGGCAGCCATTTTGGAAGCCATTTTGGAAGCCATTTTGGATTCTACTAAATGATCTGCATATTAATATTTGCTAAGTAGTACATATAACCTGAAAACTTTCCGTTTGAAGTACAAAATATCGAAGGTAAAATAAATAAAATGTTCAAATAAATAATGAATACATAGAGCTAAAATACATGTGAAATTACCCCACCCACTTTTAAATGCATGTGCATTCAAATTTTGTTCTCCTTTTACTGCTGTAATACAATTATTTTGATAAGCTATAAGTATTATTTTATTTCTTGCCACATAGGTGTATCAAATTGGTAAAAAAATTAACTGCTGTTAAAAAAATACCTCTCAAAACCGAAAAATTGATCACTCTTACGGGTAAAATTGTCAATTTTTTCATAAATTTCCCTAAATTTCGTAAAAAAACATCATAAAATCGTATATTTATTGTGTATTTATACATTTCAATGTTTAAAACCAAAACACAATCTTTAAAAAAAAATCTGGACCAACAGTACTACAAAAACTGGATTTTTCAGTTTTGGCGGCCATCTTGGACGCCATCTTGGATTTTTCGGAACGCCACCATTTATGCCAATTTATGCCGGCAGTTTCATAAACTACAATCTATTACGAACATTTTGATATATGACTCAGCTTGTTATAAGGGGGGGTCCAGGTTACTTAAAAAATAGAGCCTTTTTTGACTGATTGTCACCCTACTAAAAACGAATACAAATTTACTGATTAGTTTATACTAATTTATTTAAGCACGATTGTGAAGAAAGCTTGAAGATTACCGGGTCGCTCTCGAGTCCGCTTCCTGGAAAAACCAGTACTGGCGTCATATGAGGAGATACGGTCGTGACCCCAGTGGGAGTTTAACCGGCAATCTCCGGTTGTACTAGCATCATCGGTGGGATGACTTACCGTTACAGTGAAGATGTGCATAGTTTATAATAATACAAATATTGATTTTACTTTTTCATATTCTTTCTTTGTTCCTTTCCTTTCTCTTCTCGTTCATCTCGGATATGTTTTGTAATTGTTTCAAACGCTTTAGAAAGATTGGTGTTAGCCTTGTCAATGCTCTGAAACAGAATTGAATAAGTGGCATTAATAGCGCATGCGCAAAAGAAAACAGTCATTGAGTCAGTATAACGACCATCTTTTAAATGATCTTTTCCCTTTTCAAACCGTTTTGAACAGTTGGCGGACATTTTACCTAGTCACGGTTACCGGGAAGGACAACCTTCCATCTGAAGTTGCCAACAATATTTCTTTCATGTATATGCGAACAGTGTACCTAATCACCGTTCCATCAACTTTCTCAAATAAAGAGTCAGGCCGGTAGCAGGGTTCAATCCATTACCCTAAATCGATGAGAGGTTAAGCGATTACAAGTCAGGAACCTTCGCCACTCAACCATGGAGGCGGATCTTCATCGTCCTCTCAGGTCATGTATCCCATTCGGCACATTTATAATCGACCTTTTCCATCGGTCTACCGAAAAGACCGATGATGTTCCGAATATTGTTTCATGTCATCTACATAGAACGCCGAATGAAGGTCTGCTTAAAGTCACCCATGTCTCTAGAACTATCAGTAGTAAGTCAGTATGTAGGGTGTGTATAGATATAGATTTTTTACGAAGCTGTTAGATTTTATACTAATTTATTTTAACTCGATTGTGAAGAAAGCTTGTAGCTTATCGAGTCACTCTCGAGTCAGCTTCCTGGAAAAACCAGTACTGGTGTCATATGAGTTACTGTACAAGTAAGTAGATGGATACTTTACAGAGACAAAAGTTTAATTTGTAAATCCACAAAAACATATAAGAAAGTAGTTCCCATCTTTGGAAGATTAATACATTTCCATAATAGGTTCAAAACCCCACTCATGGCTTTAGTTTTATTGCTAGAAATAAAGCTTCTGTTACCTGATCTTTAATCCATTCACACCTAGATTTTTACAATGGGGCCTTCCGACTTCTACTTTCGACAAGTCTATTTCTTTAAATAGAGGTATTTTGCAGAATTGTGACAGAAAAGGGTAACAACTAAAACCTTTTATTTGTCGTCTGCTTTGGAATGTAGATACTAGGCGTGAATGGGTTAAAGACTGATAGACGACGAGCAAATGTGCTGATGATGAAAGCTTACCTCCTGCGTCTTCTCGAACATTTTCCTCATACGTTTACGCTGTTGCTTTTCTATCTTCCTTTGTTCCTTCATAGCATGTTGTAAACGTTCTTCTTCTTTTTTTCTGTAATTTGTTAAACTCACATAAATAGTTTGCCCTTTGAAATGTGCATAAAATACAATCTATAGAACATGCACTCAAGGAAAGGAAAGGAGTTATATCATGTATATTGTACCTGGCAAACCTGCAAGATTACAACATGCGAAAAATGAACATGTATATTGACGGAAATATATTTATAATATGAAATATGTGCACAGATATGTGATATGAACACTATTGAAAAGTCAGCGTTTATGGTTTAACAGCTATCCTGATAATCAGCAAAATCTATAGGGTTATATAAATACGTCATTTAACCGTCGTAATTTAAATCAGGCAACCAATCAGAAACGACGTTACATCGGTAGTGCGTTAGAAACTGATATGAACACAGCTTTAAGTACATTCCACCAATCTGTTAAGGAAGAAAAAATGTAACATACGCGTCCTCTTTTATCTCGTTATAACGTTCCTTCACTACTTTGTCATGGTTCTTTTCTGCAGTAGTTAATTTTTTCTCTAATCTAGCTGTCAGAGTTTTTTGACTGTCTCTGAAAAGACAAAAAGACTGTGAAATAATTTTAATCAGACGTATAATTTAATAACATAGCCTGATGAATTTAGAACAAGATCATAGAACATTACATAGACGCGTAGCTCAAGACCATAGACGTTTACGAAAATTGCCGAAGGTGATCGGCGCCTATATGTAACTTCCGTGGCGGGCCGTGTTGAAAATATAAACTATCAAACCCCAAGAGGTAAGCTTAGTTTAGTCTTACTTCCTTAAAACCTTTACTAACTACTCTTGATTATTGTTTCCTGGAGGGATTGGTCTTTACCTTTATTACATGACATAATGAAAATAATGACTCTTTTAAGTTATACTAAAATACTTGAATACGTGTAGAACTATTCTTACTTGAGTTTCTTCTCGTAAATCACATATCGCTCTGTAAAATACAGCCTTTGTTCTTCATTCTCATGAGCAATTTTCTGTAATAAGAATAAATATGCTAGACTTAGTGCATGTATAGACATGTATATAATATAATCACAATTAAATTTGAATTTTGGCACCGGTTAATTTGTATGACCAACGCTCTCAACAGTGATTTTTTGGTTCCGGTGGATAGTGCAATCCATTGTCATGGTTCGAGAGCTGTATATCATCGGTACATTGGACCTCGATTTAATGTCTCACCTGAAAGAACAATAGCTATGTAAGTGGTGAAGCAAGGGATCGAACCCAGCGCGTTACAACTACACCACGGATTTGCTTCCCTAAGGTTATGACAGTACTTGTACGGTGCTAAAGCATTTACGAATAGATGAAGTCGCGCAGATAACAAACTTCATAGACTGTCAGTGCTTTCACATGTACATACGCCGAATTTTTATATACCGGTAAAATCTCAACAGTAATTAAGTAACTTCCAAGAGGATATTTGAAATTATGTTAAGGGTCGGCCCCGTTGTCACGGTGAGAATACAGCGTGACGGTCAGCTGTGCTAAGACTGAAGCGGGTAGGCCATGAATGCTTGAATAACCAAGCCCACCATGTCAAACGTAATGAATTTGTCGAGAAACTTGACAAAATCTGATCCGTGCGGCGTCTATGACAGGCAAGAACTCACATAAAGACCTCAAACCAATCTACAGTACCGTTTTCGAAGTTAAAATCTACACATCTATTTTCTAACGACTTTAGAAAGGGACAAATATGTGTGATGCCAAGACATAATGTAGAAAGACGAAGGAATACAGTTGAAATTAATTTAATAGTAACCAGTTTACATGAAATGATATGTAACACGCACCTCTTTCTCTTCTTTGATCATTTCCTCTCGTTTTGCATCCGCTTGAAGGCGTTTCTTATCATGGTCCATTTTCTCTTGAAATTTTCTTTGGTATTCTTTCGAGTTTAAGTCCCACCAATTCTTCTCCTGAGACACAAAACAATGAGTGTACAGTTGAACTATTGTCACGTACATTAAGTAACCACCTGCTCATTGCAGCCAATACTGCTGTATCCAAATTGGCTCTATTTATAGCAAATACTGTATATTACATGTGATATTCACAATGATATAATTTTCGTTATTTTCGCGAGTTTTCCATTTCGCTGATTTTAAAAATGTCGCTAAAAGATTCATTTCACAAAGACTTTCTATTAGAAATTCTCCTTTCGCGAATTAAAGATAAAAGGTGGCTGTTTAATTCAAGTGAACCAGGTTCATTTATATGTAAGCTCTTTGTAAGTTTGAAATTATTTGCGTATTTGTGCTACATAAGAGTTCGAACGTTCGTGTACATGTACATGTATTAACTTATTTGAGGCTGAGTTCAACGTAAACTTTAAGTTTCTTTTACACCATTGCAAAAAGGAGGAATTAGTGCCAGACAAGAGCATATAGCATCCTGAAAAAGACAATCTCCCTGTATATATATATAGAATTGGCTAATCCACGAAAGGTCAAGCGTTAGAAATATAAAGTCGGACAATACCTGATTTTCTTTGTGCTCGTTCTCCTTTTCCGCCATTTCTTTAAGATGCTTTTCCTAAAACAAATAATTTTTTTAGATCTATATATCTTTGAGCTTTGGCGACGAGCAGTTTGAATAATTTCGCTGACAGAGAAAAGCTGTGTCCAAAAAAGAAGCTAATCTTATAAATAGGGGCAAAATAACGATATGGTCTCTGAAATCTACTAAAATAAAATGTACATGTATTTCTTTTCACTGGAATGAAAACTGCAGTAATGTCATACTATTCTCCAAAATCATTCATTTTTGACTATCTTACCTTTAATTTTCTCTGTTTCTTCAACGCCTTTCCCGTCGCTTTACTGGCCTCCTCGAGTTCCGAGAGCAGTGCGTTTTTCTTCTTCAATCTTTTCTTTTGTCTTTGAAGCTAAAAGTGATCGATATTGGAACAGTTAACCTTCATTTTAGATATCTATCACTTAGAAAGTATCTTTAATCAAAACTTTAGCAATTTGAAATTTTTCAGACTAAGATAAAATCAACATACAATAGCAGCATTCAACTTAAAAGAACACGTGAACTAAGCGCAGTGTTAATTTTCGATTTTATAAGTACGAGTAATGAAAATTCCTGGCGCTTTCTCTCATTAGCGTTTGGCTCTAATATAAATGGTGTCTCTGGAGCGATTACCTGTTACACTATGACATTCGAACTAATATAAAATTGTAAGAACGGAAGTAAGAACAAGATTATTTCAATTAGAAATATCAAGCCCCTCGTATGAGAGACGTCAGAGAATACATGTACTTTCTTGCATATGGGATTTACGTTCACTTCCGGTGATTTTATCCATGCCGGAAAAATCGTTCTTGCATATCCCGGCATTTCCGGTGATTGTACCCATGCCAGAAAAATCATTCTTCTGTTACATAATTGTGCTGCATATATTCTTAAGCCGGGTAAAATCAACAAAATAAAGAAAATGTTTTAGTTTAGTTTAGTTCATACTAATTTATTTTAGCTCGATTGTAAAGAAAGCTTGTAGCTTATCGAGTAACTCTCGAGGCTGCTTCCTGGAAAAACAGGTACTGTTGTCATATGAGGAAGTACGGTCGTGACCCCAGTGGGGCTCGAACCCGTAACCTCCGGGATGAGAAAAGGTTTTACCTTCTTCATATAGACCATCTGTCTGTCCTCCTCTCTCGCTATTTCAACGTTCATTCTATGGCTTTTGTCTTTCTCCAGTTTAAGATGGTCGCTCTCATCTTTCTCTGTGTCCCAGGCCAGAGAGTTCTTCAGCCTCTGCTTCCAGTATTTTTTCTCCCATTCTCCTTTCTTCGTAATCAGCCCTAGAATCTTCTCATCCTTGTGTATATGAAAGATTTAGTACATTTAAACCTGTCTGAAGTGTCTGAAGCAGGTAGCTTCCTGATACAGGTGTGACTGTTTCAAAACTGTTTTTGATACATTTGTATACATTCAAACCTATCTTAATCAGCCAGTCAACGGATGCAGCAAAAGTGGCCATTTTTAAGTATTTAAACAAAAAGCGACCAAGTTGGAAAAATCAGTTGGCTGGTTAATGTGGAACTGCAGTGGCGCAGTGGTAGCGCATTCGCCTCAGGATCGGATGGTCCCGGGTTCGATCCCGACCAGTGCCACGGCGATTGTAAGACACTGCCTCTCTTTGTTTGAGATTGATTTAATCTGGAATGAATCTCGAGAGCGATTAATCTAAGTTGTAATACACATATATATTCAGTCAAGTGCACGGGTGCAATTAAAATGACAATTTGACTATTGAAAAGTACATCTACACATTACAATTGAATGGCCAGTGACCCTTTTTTAAAAACCAAACAATATATAATACGATATATTTTACCCGCGGTGTAACTTCCATTTTCTTGAGGTCGTCATCTTTCTTCAATGCCCTTCTGATACCCAGGTCAGTAATGGGTCTGGGGGTGTTTAGGTTGTTCTTCTCCGGAAGATGGATGTCCGAATACACCGATCTTGTATCGTGGTACATCTTTGTTTTATTCTCTTGGAACTGTTACTATGGAGAAAAAGACATGACAATCATATACTAATAAACATTTTGAGTTCACGAGCCGTTCGTTAGTGCTCAACCCTATTAAATATCGCGTATTCGGTACGAATAGAGAATCCTCGCGTTCTATCAAGAGATTATGGTTTCGATCCCAGTCCCAAAGCACTCCTTTTGTCAAGTGTCCGAAGTGCAAACCGTACGATAATCAATGAACCAGGGATGGAGGATCACGGGTTCAAGCCCGCCAAAGACATGTTTATTTCAAGTGATAGTTAATTTCTTGCCGAACAAACTGAGAAGTGAAGTGCATAATTATTCCGAGAACGAATGCTACTAAGCAAACTATCTACTTTTTATATTAAAGCTCATCCTGTAACATATACCTCACCCGTCTTCATAAAAATCTAGTGGAATGATACATGGGATTTTTAAGCATGCCGTCCTTTAATTCACCAATAGTTGCATTAAACTACCAGTGACCCACCTCCGTGATCTTCTTGTCAAGGTCGCTGGTATGAATTCACTGTATGTCTAACTGAGGGTCATGGGTTTGAGCCCAGGTACCGACCTTCCTCTAAATGAAAGTTGGAAGTCTCTTACAGAGGATGGGAATCTTGTACGGGTTTATGTAAGGAACAGTGGTTGTGTAAACTGCCTGCATAAAATAATGTTGAAAACGAGCATTAAGCCCCAAATAAAATGGGTCACAATACTACCTAGATATTGTTTAAGCCGCTTTTATTGAAGAGTCAGGCACGGCCACAGAAAAAGATAGAAAACTATTAAAAACCGTACCCAGTGCTTTGGTGATTCGAGGTTCTTAATCACCGATTTCTATTACTTAAAAAATCGCAAAAACAAAGAGAAAAGTAAAATAACCGAAAAGATTACCAATATATTTAAATATCCGTCAGGTATTGTTTTTTAAACTCCATAGTATACCAATCAATTAACAATCCTAAATGTTATGTCGGTCTTTGACACAGATATCTACAAACAAAAATATTAAGTTACGTTGTTATAAATACAATTAACTGAACCTCAACGTTCACATAGATTCAATAAACAGAGACAAAAATCGAAAGTTGCTAATCTTAATTTACTTACTGAGCGCACATGTATATTGTACACGCGCCATTATACCAAGAGTCTCAAAGCCACTGATTGTCATCTACTTTTACTTATTTCAATTAGACGAGATTACCATGTTACCAGTATGATATTCAGGCAGATTTTATGCCCATAGCGGAGTGGTTAGTCTAAGAGTGGCGGACTTCAAATCAGTGTAAGGTCTCATGGATTGAGGGTCATGGGTTCGAGGTCTGCTGCTGACCAGGTCTCTTCATGCAGGGAGGTTGGAAGTTTCTTATGAAGGATAGGAATCTAGTACTGGTCCTTCCCTAGAACGGTTGATTAGATAAACTGCTTGAAAATGTATTCAGTTGCAAATGGCTTTTGTTTTAATAAAAATCGTAGTGAAAAATACGAAAACAAAACAGGGTGACAACTACGGAATCTTTACGAGGCCATTAAGTCTTCATTCATGCAGTCTGGTGGTCGTCTGCACTGTTGTTAACCAAATTAAAAGACTGCCTAGTCCATTGCAGAACTAAAGCGTGGTAGGGATTAGACTTTTTAGGTTGATTAAAATTATAAATGCAACGTTTAATTATGAACGCTCTTGCAAAGTGGTGTTACCATACATGTATGATGCTATTTCAATGGTAACAAATATTCACAATTTATAGGACTTGTAGACAATTGATGATAAAAAATAGTTTAACATAAACTATTATTCAGAAATGCCATTTTGTCACAGTATTTTTTTTCTTCAACATAAAGATTCTTTTCCAATTTAATGTAGTTGATAATGTCCTATTTTAATTGCATCAATGATACACATGTACTGAATAATCAATATGTACAACCTTCCAAGAATAGGATAGTTATTTTAGTTTTCGAGGGATTGCCTAAGACTCCAGAAAGTTTCCCAGTTCTACAGAAACCAGTGCTGTTTTACAAGACCACTTTATAGCCGGATGGATACATCAGGCCCTTTTTCAGGTCTCATTTGAAAGGCCATGGGTAATGTAAGTTGTGGAGAGAGGGATCAAACCTTTGACTCCTATAATACCAGTCCAGCGTGCTACATTTACTTCTAGGATCCCCTGTGAGGTACAGGTACATTGTAGTTGATTAATCCAAATTTTTGACAATTACCATGACTTGGCCCGTCAATCAATTTGTTTGACTCACCAATCACGAAACAGTATTCTGACACCCCCTCCCACGTGTTGTGTTGTCTGAAATTTACCTTAAACAAGCTGACTTTTTGTCCAGATAAAAGCACCCAATAACAACGTGTCATTTTTATCCATGGATCACAACATTAAATAATTATGATACTTTGGACAATCTTAATAGAAGAAAATACACAACAAACCATTAATTATAAACGTATATAATATATCTATTTTACTTTCATTTTACATATTAGCTATTTTACTTGCATTTTTACATAATTATTAGCAAGTAAATTATATATGTTTATACTTGCAATGTATAAAATGGCTTAAAACTACCCAACTTAAATTCAATACATCCACTAAAAGCATCACGACTTCAAAATAAATAAATTCATCACAGGTAGAAGAGAAACAAAATGAAACCAATTCATTAAGCATAATATCACAACAAAAAGTAACAACTTATCTTTAAAAAATATATACAAGCATTATTAATAAAAAAAAAGTGTAAATGAACCACAGTGCCTATACCAAAGTCATACTTATTTTGGTCATTGTTAAACGGTTGATGTCATGTTTTACCAACATCAGTTTAACGCATGTTTTCCACATCTATGTTTCACTTAGCTATGGGCCATAACTCTTCACTAAAAACAAAGAGGCACATATAAAACTCTCAAATACATTACTAGCTACATTTAAAAACTGAAAATCTTTGCCTTTGAAATAAATAACATCATCAGAACAATTGTAAGTTATATAAAATGAAACAAAATGCAAAATACATTACACCTATGGCAGTTTCTCTTTTTATTTAAATCACCTGAGCTAACCTGGTTAAGGTAACAAAAGTAACATACAAGGAACAACTTCAAACATTTAACATTGAATATAGCTTGGAATGTAATTCATATAATCCAGGGGCAGTAACTCTGAGACTGCTATTTGTCTACAATGGACTTGCCCATCTTTCAAGATGGATAGTAACATTAACTGACCAAAGGGGTGTTTGCTGAAAGAATACCGACTGAATAGGGGCTAGACTCGGACTGTTGGAAGCCTGACTCATGGCTTCCGTGGCTCGGCACGGACTATTTACTGTCTGATGACGGCTGAATAGGGTAGAACCAACTGCCCCTTGCAGGGTAAGGGTAAACAAGGTAGTGTAAATAAGACATAACTACAGAAAGATCCGTTCTCTATTAAAATAAATGGCCTTGAACGAAAAATATTAAGGACCGGATGTAACGGCAATGGATATTTTACTTTACAGTAATAGGAGAAATTTTTAGAATGTATCAAGTCATGTATATGTACCTTTACTGAGATTTTCATTCACTGTTATGTAGCCTATATAAACGAAAAACTGCTAAACCACAGTGGATACATTCTCATTGGGACACTCTTTGCAATATTAATTTACACAATCACGTAAACAAATAAAGTACAAAGTATTTCTTATGAAATGGTATACAACCAAGAACGTTTTTCCTGTATGCAAATAGAAGAGATTTTATCAGCTCATGTTGAAACTGAAATGCTTTTGACGGTTATGTGATATTCAATTTCTTGCTCCCTACTTTTCAAAATCATGAAAAGTTTCAAATGAATGTTTTGAAAAACCACAGGAATGTACCAGTACTCCAAAAATATTCTTTGAACAAGCCTATACTATAAAAGCAGTGATAAAAATGTGTATGTAACAACAGACAAGCACATTTTATGGAACAAGAAACAGTGAAGAAACAAGCATACACATATAGATACTATAGTCACAACCTTTGACATAGTTAGTTATCACAGATAGGTGTATAGAGCAATGAAAAAAAACTTGCTAGATATGCATTCACTGAAAAACTAACAATTTTTTTTTTTTCATTGGCCTTTGAAAAGTTTCCCTGAAAGTTAATGTCATTGTAAAAAACTATCCGACTTCTGCAACTCCGTAAAACAATACAGGACCCTGCATGTTTCATTCTACATAGCACACTTCACGCAGATGGGTGCTTAATTTATACTAATTTATTCTCAATTGCGAAACAAGTTCTTACAACTTAGATTTATTGCTCTCTAAACTCTTTCCAGATAAAATCAATCTCGAAGAAAGAGAGGCAATGTGGAAATATGAGTGTTTTCCACAAGGACACAACCATCCTAGCACTTGTGAGGATCAGACCCAGGACCCTCCAATCAAGAGGTGAACATGCTTAATATAGGCGACCTTTAACACAAGTTCAAAATGTACTTTAAAGATAATTATTTTTGAAATTTTGATCTCCATATTGTATATCTGAAAGTTTTGAACATACCAAAATACTGGGAAAATAAACTCCAATGGAAGTAACACAAAAGACCAAGCATCTTAGATAATATAAAGTTGCTTTAGACTTTAAGAGTAGATGAATGTACAAAATGCCCAGTCTGTAAAAAAGTGTATGTTTTCAATTGATTCAATGGTCTTAAATGCATGAACAATTATTTAATGGTCTACAGTCTACTATACAATTTTAGACTAATGTTGAAGTCAATGACCTGTAAAACTGTAAAAACGTAATATAGACTGAGGACAAAGTTAGAACATTAGTCTACAATCATCATATCATAAAATAATAGCAATATACATGTAATGTACAACTCAAAGACATTAGTGACCACAATGTTTTGACCTCTAAAAAAGTATGACATTGTGTAGACCTGTTAATAGGACACAGGTGTACATGTATACATACTTTAAGACTCCGTATGCGAACACTCTCGACCAATCAGAAAACCATCTTCATGGCAAGTATACCATATACATGTAGTGTCTCAACTAAATAATAAATGGTCAGTGTATAACTATGTTGTGCTATTTATTATTTTGCTTTCAGAGGTACAAAGTCAATACTCTTTAAAGTGTCTTTGAAATAAAATAGAAGTAAAGATTGTATTTTTTGGTGATTATGCTATTACAAGTTGAAGCCATTTCTCTAGTTTTTAAATTGGTCTTCAAAACATACTAAAAATTATACTAAATGACCAAAAAAAGAAGAAAAATTACAACTTATGGGAGCCAGGATTGAGCACCGATTGCAGAAATGAGTTTAACCCACTCTTTGCCTTTTAAGGGAAAAGTCTTTGGCAGACAGTGGTTTTTTTCTATAAATTCTTAATAAAACCACTTCTTCTTCAACTGAAAACAGGGAGAAGTTTGGCAACTTTGGAAGAATATTTCTTCCTAGTCCCCATCTAGGTCAAACCCAGCTGTTAACTTCAATTTGTTAGACACAGGTCCTAATAATAGCTTTTGAAGCTTCAGCCTTTGGAAAAACACAATATTCGGACATTTATAGAAACCACAATCAAATAATAATATAAAAGTAATCAATTTTTAGGAGTCACTAGTGGATCTTGACATGTGAGCTGTTTTTCTCAGCTGATAGAAATGTCGTCCCTGCTTCAAACTTGTTATAAAGTTCCGCTTTAAATGCCATCTTGTCGAATGTTTCTGAACCGTATTTGTTCCGTAGAGTATCGCGTAACTTCGATGACGATGCAGCCACATGTCTCGACTGAAATGATACAACCACAAAAATAAATACAATCTGCCATATTCCTAATTTGCCCTAATTTTGGGCAATTGTCAAACAAAAGCTGCCTAAATTCATGAAACAGAAGTGTTTTTTTAAAGTATTTTGTCTCTAAAACAGAAAAACTAATTGCCAAATTTGTGTCTTCCTTATATTTGGCAACATTGGCAAGTGGCAGAGGAAACCTATTAAGTATCCATAGCAACTATTTGTGCATAAGGATTTACTCGACACTGATAAATATTCCATCTATATCTGCAGACTTATTTTAGTTGTTCTGACATGAATAGTGATACTGCCAAACTTTTGATCAACCAATACAAAATCACTTCAATCAATTTCATGTTATATAATTAACATATAAAATGCAGAAAAAAATGTGATCCATATT
>JAFMSR010000013.1:1997893-2067893 GCA_022818135.1 Saxidomus purpurata
GTATTAACTTATTTGAGGCTGAGTTCAACGTAAACTTTAAGTTTCTTTTACACCATTGCAAAAAGGAGGAATTAGTGCCAGACAAGAGCATATAGCATCCTGAAAAAGACAATCTCCCTGTATATATATATAGAATTGGCTAATCCACGAAAGGTCAAGCGTTAGAAATATAAAGTCGGACAATACCTGATTTTCTTTGTGCTCGTTCTCCTTTTCCGCCATTTCTTTAAGATGCTTTTCCTAAAACAAATAATTTTTTTAGATCTATATATCTTTGAGCTTTGGCGACGAGCAGTTTGAATAATTTCGCTGACAGAGAAAAGCTGTGTCCAAAAAAGAAGCTAATCTTATAAATAGGGGCAAAATAACGATATGGTCTCTGAAATCTACTAAAATAAAATGTACATGTATTTCTTTTCACTGGAATGAAAACTGCAGTAATGTCATACTATTCTCCAAAATCATTCATTTTTGACTATCTTACCTTTAATTTTCTCTGTTTCTTCAACGCCTTTCCCGTCGCTTTACTGGCCTCCTCGAGTTCCGAGAGCAGTGCGTTTTTCTTCTTCAATCTTTTCTTTTGTCTTTGAAGCTAAAAGTGATCGATATCGGAACAGTTAACCTTCATTTTAGATATCTATCACTTAGAAAGTATCTTTAATCAAAACTTTAGCAATTTGAAATTTTTCAGACTAAGATAAAATCAACATACAAAAGCAGCATTCAACTTAAAAGAACACGTGAACTAAGCGCAGTGTTAATTTTCGATTTTATAAGTACGAGTAATGAAAATTCCTGGCGCTTTCTCTCATTAGCGGTTGGCTCTAATATAAATGGTGTCTCTGGAGCGATTACCTGTTACACTATGACATTCGAACTAATATAAAATTGTAAGAACGGAAGTAAGAACAAGATTATTTCAATTAGAAATATCAAGCCCCTCGTATGAGAGACGTCAGAGAATACATGTACTTTCTTGCATATGGGATTTACGTTCACTTCCGGTGATTTTATCCATGCCGGAAAAATCGTTCTTGCATATCCCGGCATTTCCGATGATTGTACCCATGCCAGAAAAATCATTCTTCTGTTACATAATTGTGCTGCATATATTCTTAAGCCGGGTAAAATCAACAAAATAAAGAAAATGTTTTAGTTTAGTTTAGTTCATACTAATTTATTTTAGCTCGATTGTAAAGAAAGCTTGTAGCTTATCGAGTAACTCTCGAGGCTGCTTCCTGGAAAAACAGGTACTGTTGTCATATGAGGAAGTACGGTCGTGACCCCAGTGGGGCTCGAACCCGTAACCTCCGGGATGAGAAAAGGTTTTACCTTCTTCATATAGACCATCTGTCTGTCCTCCTCTCTCGCTATTTCAACGTTCATTCTATGGCTTTTGTCTTTCTCCAGTTTAAGATGGTCGCTCTCATCTTTCTCTGTGTCCCAGGCCAGAGAGTTCTTCAGCCTCTGCTTCCAGTATTTTTTCTCCCATTCTCCTTTCTTCGTAATCAGCCCTAGAATCTTCTCATCCTTGTGTATATGAAAGATTTAGTACATTTAAACCTGTCTGAAGTGTCTGAAGCAGGTAGCTTCCTGATACAGGTGTGACTGTTTCAAAACTGTTTTTGATACATTTGTATACATTCAAACCTATCTTAATCAGCCAGTCAACGGATGCAGCAAAAGTGGCCATTTTTAAGTGTTTAACAAAAAGCGAGCAAGTTGGAAACATCAGTTGGCTGGTTAATGTGGAACTGCAGTGGCGCAGTGGTAGCGCATTCGCCTCAGGATCGGATGGTCCCGGGTTCGATCCCGACCAGTGCCACGGCGATTGTAAGACACTGCCTCTCTTTGTTTGAGATTGATTTAATCTGGAATGAATCTCGAGAGCGATTAATCTAAGTTGTAATACACATATATATTCAGTCAAGTGCACGGGTGCAATTAAAATGACAATTTGACTATTGAAAAGTACATCTACACATTACAATTGAATGGCCAGTGACCCTTTTTTAAAAACCAAACAATATATAATACGATATATTTTACCCGCGGTGTAACTTCCATTTTCTTGAGGTCGTCATCTTTCTTCAATGCCCTTCTGATACCCAGGTCAGTAATGGGTCTGGGGGTGTTTAGGTTGTTCTTCTCCGGAAGATGGATGTCCGAATACACCGATCTTGTATCGTGATACATCTTTGTTTTATTCTCTTGTAACCGTTACTATGGAGAAAAAGACATGACAATCATAGAATGCTAATAAACATTTTGGCATTACGAGCCGTTCGTTAGTGCTCCACCCTATTAAATATGGCGTATTCGGTACGAATAGGGAATCCTCACGTTGTATCAAGAGATTACGATTTCGATCCCCATCTCAAAGCACTCTTTTTGAAGTGTCCGAAGTAATTAATGAACCAGGGATGGAGGGTCAAGCACGCCAAGGACATGTTTATTTCAAGTGATTTCTTGCCGAGGAAACTGAGAAGTGAAGTGCATAAATATTCCGAGAACGAATGCTACTAAGCAAACTATCTACTTTTTATATTAAGCTCATCCTGTAACCTTATATACCTTACCAGTCTTCATAAAAATCTAGCGGAATGATACATGGGATTTTTAAGCATGTAGTCCTTTATTTCACCAATGGTTGCATTAAGCTACCAGTGGCCCACCTTCGTGATCTACTTGTCAAGTTCGCTGGTATGAATTCACTGTATGTCTTACTGAGGGTCATGGGTTCGAGCCCAGGTACCGACCTTCCTCTAAATGAAAGTTGGAAGCCTCTTACAGAGGATGGGGATCTTGTACTGGTTTATGTAAGGAACAGTGGTTGTGTAAACTGCCTGCATGAATCAAATAATGTTGAAAACGAGCATTAAGTCCATAGTAAAATGGGTCACAATGCTACCTAGATATTGTTTAAGCCGCTTTTATTGAAAAGTCAGGCACGGCCACAGAAAAAAAAAGATAGAAAACTATTAAAAACCGTACTGTCTCCAGTGCTTTGGTGAATCGAGGTTCTTGATCAACGATTTCTATTACTTAAAATAATCGCAAAAAAAAAATAGAAAAGTAAAATAACCGAAAAGATTACCAATTTATTTAAATATCCGTCAGGTGTTGGTTTTTAAACTCCTTAGTATATCAATCAATAAACATTCCTAAATGTTATGTCGGTCTATGACACAGATATCTACAAACAAAAGTATTAAGTTACGTTGTAATAAATACAATTAACTGAACCTCAGCGTTCACATAGATTCAATAAACAGAGACAAAAATCGAAAGTTGTTAATCTTAATTTACTTAATGAGCGCACATGTATATTGTACACGCGCCATTATACAAAGAGTCTCAAAGTCACTGATTGTCATTAACTAATTGGGTTCTACTTTTACTTATTTCAATTAGACGAGATTACCATGTTACCAGTATGATATTCAGGCAGATTTTATGCCCATAGCGGAGTGGTTAGTCTAAGAGTGGCAGACTTCAAATCAGTGTAAGGTCTCATGGATTGAGGGTCATGGGTTCGAGGTCTGCTGCTGACCAGGTCTCTTCATGTAGGGAAGTTGAAAGTTTCTTCACGGTGAAGGATAGGAATCTAGCACTGGCCCTTCCCAAGAACGATTGATTAGGTAAACTGCTTGAAACTGTATTCAGTTGCAACTGGCTTTTGTTTTAATAAAAATCGTAGTGAAAAATACAAAAACAAAACAGGGTGACAACTACGGAATCTTTACGAGGCCATTAAGTCTTCATTCATGCAGTCTGGTCGTCGTCTGCACTGTTGTAATCCTTTGAAAAGTTGATTCAGAAAAGACTGCCTAGTCCATTGCAGAACTTAAGCGTGGTAGAGATTAAAGACTTTTTAAGTTGATTAATGCAACGTTTAATTATGAGCACTCTTGCAGTGATGTTACCAAACAAATAAACATGTATGATGCTTTTTCAATGGATATAAATATTCACAATTTATAGGATTTGTACAATTATTCAGAAATGCCATTTTGTCACAGAATCATTTTTTCTTCAACATACAGATTTTTTTCCCCGATTTAATTTAGTTGATTCTGTCCTATTTTAATTGCATCAATGATACTGAATAATCAGTATGTACATGTACAACCTTCCAAAAACAGGATAGTTATTTTAGTTTTCAAGGGATACCCAAAGATTTTAGAAAGTTTCCCAGACCTAGAGAAACCAGTGCTGTTTTTACAAGACCACTTTATAGCCGGATGGATACATCGGGCCCTTTTTCAGGTCTCATTTGAAAGGCCATAGGTAATGTAAGTGATGGAGAGGGGGATCAAACCCTTGACTCCTATTATACCAGTCCAGCGTGCTACATTTACTTCTAGGATCCCCTGTGAGGTACAGGTACATTGTAGTTGATTAATCCAAATTTTTGACAATTACCATGACTTGGCCCGTCAATCAATTTGTTTGACTCACCAATCACGAAACAGTATTCTGACACCCCCTCCCACATGTTGTGTTGTCTGAAATTTACCTTAAACAAGCTGACTTTTTGTCCAGATAAAAGCACCCAATAACAACGTGTCATTTTTATCCATGGATCGTAACATTAAATAATTATGATACTTTGGACAATCTTAATAGAAGAAAATACACAACAAACCATTAATTATAAACGTATATAATATATCTATTTTACTTTCATTTTACATATTAGCTATTTTACTTGCATTTTTACATAATTATTAGCAAGTAAATTATATATGTTTATACTTGCAATGTATAAAATGGCTAAAAACTACCCAACTTAAATTCAATACATCCACTAAAAGCATCACGACTTCAAAATAAATAAATTCATCACAGGTAGAAGAGAAACAAAATGAAATCAAATCATTAAGCATAATATCACAACAAAAAGTAACAACTTATCTTAAAAAAATATATACAAGCATAATTAATAAAAAAGAGTGTAAAGGAAGCACAGTGCCTATACCGAAGTCATATTTATTTTGGTCATTGTTAACGGTTGATGTCATATTTTACCAAAATCAGTTTTAACACATGTTTTCCACATCTATGTTTCACTTTGCTTTGGGCCATAACTCTTCACTAAAAACAAAGAGGCACATATAAAACTTTCAACATTAATACATTACGTACTAGCCACATTTAAAAAACGTTAATCTTTGCCTTTGAATTAAAAAACATCATCAGAACAAATATAACAGTTATATAAAATGAAACAAAATGCAAAACACATTACACCTATGGCAGTTTCTCTTTTTATTTAAATCACCTGAGCTAACCTGGTTAAGGTAACAAAAGTAACGTACAAGGAACAACTTCAAACATTTAACATTTAACATTGCATGGAATGTAATTCATATAATCCAGGGGCAGTAACTCTGAAACTGCTATTTGTCTACAGTGAACTTGCCCATCTTTCAAGTTGGATAGTAACATTAACTGACCAAAGGCGTGTTTGCTGAAAGAATACCGACTGAATAGGGGCTAGACTCGGACTCTTGGAAGCCTGACTCGTGGCTTCCGTGGCTTGGCACGGACTATTAACTGTCTGATGACGGCTGAATAGGGTAGAACCAACTGCCCCTTGCAGGATAAGGGTAAACAGGGTAGTGTGAATGAAACAACTCTACTGTAACAGAAAGATCCGTTCTTTATTAAAATAAATGGCCTAGAACAAAAAATATTAAGGATCAGATGTAACTGCAATGGATATTTTACTTTACAGAAATAGGACAAATTTTTAGAATGTATCAAGTCATGTATATGTACCTTTACTAAAATTTTCAGTCACTGTCGTGTAGCCTATATAAACGAAACGAAAAACTGCTAAACCACAGCGGATAAATTCTCATATGGACAATTTTTGCAATATTAATTTACACGATCAAATAAACAAATCAAGTACAAAGTATTTCTTGTGAAATGGTATACAATCAAGAACGTTTTTCCTGTATGCAAATAGAAGAGATTTTATCAGCTCAAGTTGAAACTGGAATGCTTTTGACAGTTATGTGATATTCAATTTCTCGCTCCCTACTTTTCAAAATCATGAAAAGTTTCAAATGAATGTTTAGAAAAACCACAGGAGTGTACCAGTACTCCAAAAATATTCTTTGATAAAGCCTATACTATAAAAGCAGTGATAAAAATGTGTATGTAACAACAGACAAGCACATTTTATGGAACAAGAAACAGTGAAGAAACAAGCATACACATATAGATACTATAGTCACAACCTTTGACATAGTTAGTTATCACAGATAGGTGTATAGAGCAATGAAAAAAAAAAACAACTTGCTAGATATGCATTCACTGAAATACTAACATTTTTTTTTTACATTGGCCTTGAAAAGTTTCCCTGAAAGTTAATGTCATTGTTACAAACTATCCAACTTCTGCAACGCCGTAAAACAACACAGGACCCTGCATGTTTCATTCTACATAGCACACTTCACGCAGATGGGTGCTTAATTTATACTAATTTATTCTCGATTGCGAAACAAGTTCTTACAACTTAAGATTTATTGCTCTCTAGACTCTTTCCAGATAAAATCAATCTCGAAGAAAGAGAGGCAATGCGGAAATATGTGTGTCTTGCTCAAGGACACAACCATCCTAGCACCGGTGGGGATCGGCTCTAGGACCCTTCAATCCTGAGGCAAACATGCTTAATATAGGTGACCTTTAACACAAGTTCAAAATGTACTTTAAAGATAATTATTTTTGAAATTTTGACCTCCATATTGTGTATCTTAAATTTGAACATACCAAAATATTGGGAAAATAAACTGCAATGTTAGTAACACAAAATACCAAGCATCTTTTAGATAAGTTGCTTTAGACTTTAAGAGTAGATGAATGTACAAAATGCCCAGTCTGTAAAAAGGTGTATGTTTTCAATTGATTCAACGGTCTTAAATGCACGAACAGTTATTTAATGGTCTACAGTCTACTATACAATTTTAGAATAATGTTGAAGTCAATGACCTGTAAAACTGTAAAAACGTAATATAGACTGAGGACGAAGTTAGAACATTAGTCTACAATCATCATATCATAAAATAATAGCAATATATTGTACAACTCAAAGACATTAGTGACCGCTATTTATTGACCTCTAAAAAAGTATGTGTATACCTGGTGAATAGGACACAGGTGTATACATCCTTTAAGACTCCGTATGCGAACACTACTCGACCAATCAGAAAACCTATTAAAAATTACACTAAATGACTAAAAAAGAAAAGTTACAACTTATGGGAGCCAGGATTGAGCACCGATTGCAGAAATGAGTTGAAGATTAACCAACTCTTTGCCTTTTAAGGAAAAAGTCTTTGTTAGACAGTGTTTTTTTCTATAAATTCTTAGTAAAACCACTTCTTCAACTGAAAACAGATAGAAGTTTGGCAATTTTGGAAGACTATTTCTTCCTAGTCACCATCTAGGTCAAACCCTTCTGTTAACTTCAATTTGTTAGACACAGGTCCTAATAATAGCTTTTGAAGCTTCAGCCTTTGGAAAAACACAATATTCGGACATTTATAGAAACCACAATCAAATAATAATATAAAAGTAATCAATTTTTAGGAGTCACTAGTGGATCTTGACATGTGAGCTGTTTTTCTCAGCTGATAGAAATGTCGTCCCTGCTTCAAACTTGTTATAAAGTTCTGCTTTAAATGCCATCTTGTCGAATGTTTCTGAACCGTATTTGTTCCTTAGCGTATCACGTAACTTCGACGACGATGCAGCCACATGTCTTGACTGAAACGAATCAACCACAAAAATATTTACATTCTGGCTTATTCCCAACTTGTGCCAATTTACGGCAAACCTGTTAAAAGCTGCCTAAATTCATGAAATAAATAGTGTCATTTTAAAGTATTTTGTCTCTAAAACAGAAAAAATTATTGCCAAATTTGTGTCTTTCCTCACATTTGGCAACATTGGCAAGTGGCAGAGGAAACCTATTAAGTATCCATAGCAACTATTTGTGCATAAGGATTTACTTGACACTGATAAATATTCCATCTATATCTGCAGACTTATTTTAGGTATTCTGACATGAATATTGATACTGCTGTACTTTTGATAAACCAATACAAAATCACTTCAATCAATTTCATGTTATATAATTAACATATAAGATGCAGAAAAAAATCTTATCCATATTTTAAATAATTCCTGATTGATAAACATCCAAAATTGACCTGTTGTGAAAGGTTTGATTTAAAATACATACCCATGCATTATAGCATTCAAGTTAGTTATCAAATGACTAATTCTAATCTTACAATGGCAGTTAATGTTAAATTTTTTCTTTAAATTTTACAATATGTTGATTCTGTTTCTAAGCACACAATATTGTTAAGTAAGCAAATTTTTCATTGTTAATCTCTTTATTTCAGTGTTAAACTGTACTTTATTTAATTAGACATGCCATTCATTAAGTTTAATGTCTGACAAGAAACCCATGCAGACATACTGTCTGTCTACGTTAACTAATTTATTAACTTGTATTTTTTTGCAGTTATCAGAAAAGTGTTGCACTTTATCTACAAAACTTACCTTTCTTACCTAGGAGCAAAACAATGAAAGTGCATACAAATATTTACTTATATTGATTTTTGTTGTCACCTAGTTTAGTGAACATGCAGCATAAAATTTCTGTTAATTTTGTTAGTTTTCATGTACATGTAATACGGGTTTCTGATAATTCTTCAGTGATGAACAGGTAGCAATTCAGCCTAGTCTATATTCTGTAGAAATGTTCCTTTCAGTTACAGACAATATCCCCACCCCCCACTGAATGGGGCATAATTTACACAGTTGTTACTGAAAGGTTAAATATTTCCTTCTTTTATGTGCCAAGGACAGATGACATGCCATAAGGTAACAACTGTGTTGTTTAATTTTTTTTCTATCAAATTATGCGCTCCGTCCAGTTCAGCGGAGTATAAATTTTAGACTTTTTCCATTAAAACTTGTCCATGCCTTAAGAAATTTTCAATGTAGAAAGTTATTTGAGGATTTTACATAATTATTGCAAAAGAAAGGACTTAAGTATAATTATGCGAATCAAGCAAGAGTTTATGTGCAAGCACAAGATGTCATTCATATTGTGATGATACTCTCAAAATAGTGACTTAAATATCACAACATTTGAGGTACAAACCCCGACTCTTTTAACATGACACCAAACTTAATAGTGCTGAACAAGTGTGTCAAGTTTCATTGAATTCCTTTTAATACATTAAAACTTATGACTGCAGCACAATAGATTTGACATAACCAACTATCTTTTAAAATTAAATTGAGATACACAATGTAATTTATATCATGCATTCCTTCACGGGTATAAAATTTTATGTGAAGTTTATCTGATATAATATGACAATCAGAAACTGTTACCTGTTGTACAGCCAGGTCTTTCTCTTTCTGTATCAGATCAGATTTCTTATCTTTGTATTGTATGGTCGTCTCCATCTCTCTCTTCCATTCTGCAATCTCATCATGTATTCTATAAAATAATCAAATATCATATGTATTCTACAAAATTTAGGCATACATGTTATAATGGCATATATTCAAGAAAAATTACACATATTCTAATTATATCGTTATGTTTTCTACAAAATTTCATGTATTCATTTTATATCATAATGCATTCTACAAAATTTCATGTATTTATTTTATATCACAATGTATTCTACATAATAACAGGTATTCATTTTATATCATAATGTATTCTACAAAATTACAGGCATTTATTTCATATCACCATGTATTTTTAATTTATTGCCTTATTTTGAACCAGAATCATTCCAGTGTGTTCTTTACAAAGCAGCCAATATTCAGATTTATATCAGCATGTACCTTAATGTTGCCTATTATGACCAAAACTTCTAGGCCCCGGCCAAAAGACTAAGAACACATGAAACAACAAAGGAGCCTGTAACTACGTATTTCAACTTCAATCTGAAAGGTGCCACGTCTCATCTGACAATGACATTCTATCATATAAACTAGCTTACACAGGAAAATGTTTCACAAATTTGCAGGATTTGTGCTATCATAAGTGAGGGGCCTATAAATTTCAGTGAATATCTTCCACCACTCAGCCTCTGTTCTTTCCTGGAGGTTTAATTTACATTTAAACAATATTGCAGTAAGGTACATACTGGCCGTTTACCTAACCACGATTCATGGGAAGGCCTGTTACTAGACTTCCATCCCCCATAAGAAACTGTCAACTTTCTAACATAAAGTATAAGGTTGGTAGCAGAGCTCAAACCACTGACTCTCAAATATTAAGATGTTAAGTTATTACAAGTCACTGAACTAAACTTACTCAACGTGTGTAGCAGATATGCAGTCTGTGACTCAAAGCACATTTGTATTTGCATTTAAATTAGAGGTCATCAAAGGAAACTTACTTTCTTATATTTTTCTTCTGTTCTTTCTCCTTTCTCAGTCTGTCTTCATGAGCCTTCCTGGCTTTCCTTTCAATTGTCTGAGCTATTGTTTCTTTTGCATGTCTATCTGCCTGTAATGTCATGAAACATGTTACAGTAAATGTTTATGTCCAATTTGGTGCCGTTTTTCACCTGTTTAAATTATTAAATACATGATGAAAGTTGTAAATTGAAAACAAGACGGAACCTTGTTGAACAGAACTCCAAAAAGTGTGCAGTGTTTTGATAAACTGATTTCATACTACATTTAACTTTATCAATGAGAAATTATTTTTGATAAAATTAGTAAAAAAACCTACTGTGCAAAGTCCTGTACTGTTTAATGTTACAATTTACACATATTTGTTTCTGAGCCTGACTATAAACAAGTTCTATCACCTTGTATCAATCTCTTTAAACCACAGGTCACAGGGTTCTCTGTGGTTTACTAATAATTTCTGCCGATTTTGCGCAAAATCAGTGAAAGCTTCTTAAATACCTAAAATTAAATAATTGTTTTGAAGTATTTCTGTCACCAAAACTGACAGACATTATTGTCACCAATTGTTTGTTTTTATCGCAATCTGCCGCCTTTGCGAGTGACAGATGGAACCCTAATGTCAAGGCTGTAGCTATTGCCACTGCCTGGATTGCTAGACATTGCAACAGTTCGAAGACACATACCATTTCTCTGGAAGTCATTATACTATCTCTCCATTCTTCCATCTCGTTCTCATGTTGTTGTTGAGCGAGCTTGGCCTGCAGGGCTCTCTTTTCTCTGTCAAGTCTGCAAAAAGATTTGCCACAAAAATGTAAGTGAAAATCTTAGAAGTGTAAGTAAAGTAAATATGGTGATCTTGACTTTGGTGGTCATGGCTCCCATCCCGGTAATAAAAAGTGTGCATTATGTAGAACTATCATCACATAAAGTTCCATTAAGTTTAACCAATGACTCTGATGCCGAAACTGGGCCAAGTAGAATAGCCCTCCTTATTCTTTGAAAAGTTGAGCTAAAAAGGGATAAACAATGTATATGCATCATTATGCTTAATTAAAAAATCCTCATTTCATTATATACAAAATATAAAATATAAATTATATATAAACAAAACAATGTGACAACATGTAAATTCATGGCCATTAAATTTTGAGGAGTTTAAATGAAACCCAAATTCGTTGCCATTTGAAATTCTTGGATTTCATTTAAATGATAATGCTGGATGGTTCTTGTAGTGTTCATTAAAGTATGGGTCATCCCACCCATAAAATCAACAAAATCAATTACTTCATAAACAGTAATCATTTTGCAGTGATGAATGTAGAACAATTTATACGAACCTATTCAATGTGAGTTCATTTTCTCTTCGATGTAAAATCTGCTCATACTTTGACTTATGTTTTGTATCTTTTACATTCATAGACTCTGCTAACAAGTCAATGCTCTCTCTGGAAAGATAAAGTTTGTTTTAGATAGGGCTTAATTCTGGTTTGTGAATAGCGAAAATTGTTGAACAGAGCTGTTGTATAAATTAACGCCTGTTTCAACCTTATTTTGGTCATTTTTACAGACTCCTGAAGGGCAGTTCACCTAACCATCATTCCTGGCAAGAACCAGTACTAGATCCCTATCCTCCATATGAAACACCGCCAACTTTTTCACATTAAGACTCATGCCCATCAATCTATGAGACGTTACAGTGATTTCAAGTCAATGACTCTAACCACTTGAACACGAAGGCGGACTATCAAATCAACCTATGAGAGGTTACCGTGATTTCAAATCAATGCCTCTCACCACTTGAACATGAAGGTAGTCTATCAAATAGTGCATGTCAACTTTCACTTCTCGCACACAACAGAAGTATGACTGAAGCATCAGTGGCTTCATCAGTCACTGCACAAGGCTAAGTCCAGTCAAACCGGAGTTAAGTATACATGAAAAGTGGCCATTAAAATTAGATGTCTGCTTAAAGTGATATTCTAACATGATCCACAACTTTTCCCATATAAATATAGAGGAAAAGAATCTATACATTAATTTACGTTAAAATACAGTCACGTTTTCCACGTGCAACTTGTGCGGTAAATGACGCAAGCATCCAATCGCAGTCCATGCTTGTAAGCTACAATGAGATGTTGCTACGTGTTGAGCAAAGTATTTCTCAAAGACAACATTGTGTTAGAATCAAAATAATAAATATGGCCCTGATTTCTTTCGTTGTTTGACATACAAGTCAGTCTTTCGGATTAAAAAAATCAAATCACTTGAGCTACGAACTTGTGAAATAGTCACTATGCATCAGAACTCCTGGCTGTATGTTAATCAACAATAACATACAGGGACAAATGTATTAATTCTTAATTACCGTTCAAAGAGAACATCACAATTTTTAGAAAGACATTATTCATTAATATATACTTCTAAAATAATGAAGATTGCCATAGTTATAACCAAATTCATATATGATTCTCTATGACAGTTCTATTCATATTGAATATAGAGATAATCTGTAAAAATCTTTTTTGACTATCCTAGTCAAAAATTAAAAATCCACACTTTCTGTAAGGTATATATATTTTCACTTATATCTGTCAGTAAAAAGAAATAACTCAGTATATCTCATTTATTACATGTTTTAAAAGCATCTACATCTGTGTCATTCTTTAATGCGAGCTGTAGAAAGAAACAGAAAACTACTATTTACAACAAAATAATAATCTCCATTAAATACATACTTGGTATCTTTCAGCACCGAATTCCATCTATCCTCAAATGTTCTTCTCTCACTCCGGTTATTCATCATTACCCTCTGAAAAAAAAAATCCGTCATTTCATGAAAACTTTCAGAAGTTGGATGTCTTTTGTGACAAATATTAGCCTGTGTTCATGATGTGGAATGATTCAAACGTAATACACAAGGAACCCCTGCTATGCCAAAATTCACGCCCCCCTTTTTTTTTGGGGGGGGGGGGATATTTATACCGTTGCAGGTGATCCCATAATACAGATTGGAGTCTAAAAATGCATATTGACTTATCAAATGATTCTCAGCATATCATTAATGTTATTCCCTGGATAACAATCAGACAGAAAATCTATCAAATCTATAGCCAACTTCTTTTATCAATAACGGTTCTGTCTGGCTTATTAAAAATTTGGGCCAGTTCTGCAGTAAGTTGTCAAAATTGCAAACATTCTTAAACAATTTAGTGTTATTTTGGAATAATTTTGTTACAAAAACTGAAAAAATTTTTTTTTTGGAGTTGGCCTCAATTTAGGTACCTCCCTACCCTTGTTCTGTTAATCCCCAAATAAAAATACCAAAATTAAAAGATATCAGCTCTCTTCCCAAATGTATAAATTTGAAATTGATTTTCAAGTTTACCATAGAATCCTGTAGGAGTCGTGCCTCCTTCTTCTGTGCCGCGGTCATCAGCTGGTGGTCTTGTTTCTGTAGGACCAGTTCTTTCATCTCCTCTTCTTCCTGCTCTAATGCTTTCACATTACCTTCCTGAAAACACACATGCTTTTCTATCTAAAGCTAGTCAGTGCCTCCCATGCAAAAAAATCTGTTACAGTAGTAGTAATTAAGAATTGACAATAGAAATGATTGACCGTATCAGCCTGAAATTCCAAATATTTGCCATAAAACATGCTTTGGTGAAAAGATGGTGACAGATTTTTTCGAAACCGAGGGGAGGCCCTGCAAGTGCAGGTGCTTGAGGGGTTGACATCTTTGCCTGCAAAACACTGCTTTTAATCTTTAGTTGAACCTTTCGTTGAGATCAAATCAATTTAAGCAGTCGCCTGTCTTCAGCAGCTAATACTGATGCATACATTTTGAGAATTTTACATTGAATGTACATGTATTAACCAGCCACTTTCTTTAATGTCCCATTTAGCACTTTAAATAATCGTACATGTATAAAGAATAGATTTACAAATAGAGTAAAAATAGAACTGTATTCTATAAATAGATAGATAGATTGAAAGAATGTTGATATATACATTTCTTTCTATTTTTGTCACTTCCTTCAAAAAAAGGCGTTGTCAGTAAGTTTCTTATTTTTTGGCAATTTCATTGAAAAAAAGACATGATACTATATTTTACAGCATGTACATTTGATTAAAAAAGCAATGAATTAAAAGTTAATGAATTTTTTTAGACATAAATATAACGGCCAATTTCGCGAGTTAAACATCTATCTTGATAATATGACAGCTACAAGTAATAATTATTTTAGATCCAAAATGCTAATGTGACTTTAATGGCTATAATTTATACTAAATTAGTTTTTCTTGATTGCGAAACAATTTCGTACAACTTTTATTAATCACTCTTGAGACCCACTCCAGGTGGAATCAACCTCGAAAAAGAGAGAGGCATTGTGGAACTATTATGTCTTGCCTTAGAACACTACCACTACTTGGACCTGGCGGGGATCAAACCCTGGACCTTCTGATCCTGAGGTGAACGCACTACCACTGCGCCAAGGCGGCTCTACAAATGACTACTTTAATACATCACCTGGTTGGATGTTTGAGACAAGTTTTATCAAAGTTATTTATAGATCTGTAGAATACCTGAATTCTTTTCTTCAACTGTTCTCTCTCGGCAGTTTCAGATATTTTCAGGTTTTTGTGTCTCTGTATACCATTGTACCTCATCACCCATTTCCTTTTACTTTCATTTAATAGTCTTTCTTGTTGTTCAATTAATTTTTGCTCTTCTTTCTTTCTTCTACCATCTTGCTCTGTCTAGAAATAAAACAAAAATCGAAAAGGTTAAAATATCATATGGAAAAAATAAAGTGTATTTAATGCTAACACTAATTACGATGCAGTAAATTGAATTTCTGTACATCTTAAACAGTTTTAGGCTGAATGCAAAGAATATAAGAAACATGTATATATTCAAACCCTATTCGTTTCTATGTATAGGACTTTCCATTTGGTAGCCCTGTGTTCAGACCTTTTCCAATTAAGAAGTATTTGAACTCTTTACCCCGAAAGTAAGTGACTCTGCCTTTGACACCAGTGCAGATCATGATCAGCCTGCACACACAATGGACCTGCACTGCTCAGTGTCCAATCAGTAAATTTTCAGGGAGCATCCCTTTGAACAACTAATGGTTTTGTCCAAACTGAATAAATGGACAGGTCCATTTTATAAGTTTAGGAAAATAACGTTAAATAAGTTTGCCATAAGAAACATATTTGTTTAATGTGGCTTAAACCGTATCAGGCAAAAATACTACACGGATTATAAATTTAGCAGTTCAAAGGTTAAAGTCACTGTGACAGTCATCCTACCTTTTTCAATTGTTTTATTCTGTTCTCCTCCGCCAGTAGTCTTCGTCGCCTCATCTCGCTGGCAATTCTAGCTGCCTCATCTTCCTTCTTCTGTCTCTCCCACTGTATCTCCATTAACATCTTCTCTCTGTTTTCTAGCTCCTCATCTTCATGTTTACTCACCATCAACTCCAAAATTTTCTCATCCTGCAACATTTCGATTTGTTTTTACATGTTTTAATGCACTCCCTATATATTGCATATAGGAATAACTGTCTTGTCATGTGTTTGTAATGGTTGGAAATATTCACAGGGGCATGGAGCTGTTAAAACTCCCTTAAGGTACATAAGGCCCAAATGTCAAAATCACTAAAACCTTCAATGCAGAATATGTTTAAATGCCATGATTAATACGGTTTTTTGCGACTATATAAGTCATGATATTTCAAATTTAACGTCCATATCACAAATGACGTTACATCAGTTATGCGTTCGAATAATAATCGATGTGCTTGTGGTTGGATAGGTTGGGGACATCCGTTCAAGCTAACCATACAGCTCCTTGAAGAACGGCATAGCAAGAAAATATACTGATTCCAACTATTCAGATATATATTACATGAAGTCTGATAGGGTTTTCATATCACATTGGTACACATTTTCATGACTCATTTGGCTGTTATTAAGAGTCAATACTTAATTCTTCATTATCTTGCATGGAGTAAAGTATACAGGACGCAAATATCTGCTTGGGTCCAATACTGGTTTTAGAATGAAATCAGTCTGAAAATTTAGCTATTTTTCATTTTCTCATTTTCAACAAAGAATGCACTAGCCTAAAGAAAGAGTTAACAAGCTTCTTCCTTTTTGATTTTATACACAGTCTAAGAATACTGTTATTGCATCATGTTAATGTAGGGGAATTTCTGTTTGGAACTCAGGCGAAAATTAAATTAAAATCATACCCTTGGGGTAACAGCTGCTGTTTTTACATCAGTTTTTCTCAATGCCTTTCTCACTCTGCTACTGGCAACGGGTCTTGCGTCCGCTGTACCGGATCGGCTCAACATGGACGTTCCAGCCAGGCTTAGATCGGATGCACTGAAGCTACGAGATATTGAGGTCTTTGATGCAGATGCTCTAGCACTGGTTGGACCTTCTTTTTTACTTCTTTTTCTGCAAAACAGGTTGGTCACATGAGACATGAACAGGAGATGGCATGATCTTAACACTGAGAGATAGAGATAAAATAAAGACAAAAACTAACAAGTTTTATTCAAATATAAGACTGTGAACACGGAGATTCGAAAATAAGGCGTCCAAAAATGTTTCATAACCTTTTCCCTAAAAGGCTTAAAGTTACATGTAAATCATGTTGTAGTTCTCTAAATGATGATAAATGAAATGCACAGATGTGCAGGCTGATCATAATATGCACTAGCCACAAAGGCAGAACCGCTTGCGGAGTAAAGCTTAAGTAATTTATTGTTTACCTTTGAGCTCTAGCCTCCTTTCTCGACAAAAGCTCATGTCTCAGCTTCTGACTCTCATTGTGTAGATCTTTCACTCTGAAATAAAAACAATTATGCCAAGCTGTGAAGAAAACAACACTATTCAACTACTTCATTTATTCTAAATACATTCAAATCTTGTTTCCCTTGAATAAGGAAGTAAGCCAAAAATACAATGAAAATATTGCCATAAAGGGAACCAGAATTTAGTAAGGCCACAAGATTAGTTTCTGTTGGCTTAGTTTAGCCTCCTCTTTAGGTTTAACATTTGTTTCAGCAGAATTTTAGCTGTTTACAGGCGGGAAATTTCCGCTAACCATGGTATTTGAGTTGTCTACAGGTGGTCAAATTTCCCCTAACCATCCTATTTAAGTTGTTTACAGATGGGCATTTGTCCCCATACCATTGTTTTTATTTTTTTGGCCAGACGGGCAATTTCCCCATACCATAGTTCTTGGGAAGGATCTGTAGAAGATTCCCATCCTCAATTAGAAACTGCCTACTAGTAGCTGGACTTGAACCCATGACCCCAGACTCAAATCCATGACCCAGACTCAAACCCATGACCCTGAATCAGTGAGAAGTTAAATGATTACAAGTCAGTAACCACAACTTGACCACTGAGGCAGGTCTCTGTGATGTTAACTGAACAAAATATAAACTCAAAAACACAATTAAATTAACCTTTGGTTGATTTCATCATTTGTAATTCTCTCATGGCCCACTGAGGTTGCCCAGGCGGTTCTCTGCCTCTGTAGACCGGGTGTATCTATATGCTCTTCTGAAAGATACCATCAACAACACTTTGTCTCATACTGCTTTTATAAAAACATATCAAATTTATAAATTTCAGTGTGCATACAAACTTAATGTACAAGTTACTTGCAGAGACACTCACAAAATAGACATAAATTTTTTTATTGATTAATTTGTTTTTATGACAGGGGGGAGTGTTTTCATATAATTATTGTTTTTGTTTCGGTTATATTCATGACAAGCAAAAACATACATTCCCCCCCTCCCCAATTTGTATGAAGAATCTAAAAAAAAATGGGGCAAATATCAAACTAAAAATGATAAAATTTAAATTTAATTATAAAGAAGTTTTCTCCCACAGAGGTTAAAAGGGGAAAGTGAACCAACACAAGGTAAATGTAGCTAAAACACCTTTTGAACTGTTATTCAGTTCTTGAGAAATGATGTTATATTTTCCACCCAATTTTGCAGATTTATGCACAAAATTCCTAACTTGACTAGCCTGCCAGCCATTGAATCAATAAATAAAAGTAGAAATACCTGGAGGTAAATCTTTTTTTTTTTTTTTTTTTTAAAATGAACCTGCTTCCTTTTGGTTGCTACTTGAAACTGAAGAGTTCATAATGAACTTTGTGAGTAATGAACCCAGTCTTTACAAAAAATCATCACTACCTGATTTTGAAAACACTTTCTTTCTAGCTAATGTGGTGTTTGCTTTCCTAGTGCGCGATTTCGGCATAGTAGATATCATCTTTTTGGATTTCTGAACCGCTGGTTTCAGGCTTCTTGCTGGTACCCCCTTCTCCTCATCCATAATCCTTACCCTCTCTTCACGACACAGGGCTAACTTTCCTTTAAAGAGACAAAAATTATTCATCAGTGTTCCCTCTGTCACTCCTTTATGTCACATTTTCACAAACTGTGACAAAACAATCACATTTTTAGCGATAAATTTCAGTTTTGGCAACACAAATGTTTGAAAATCACAATTAATTTTAAGCATATTGGTAATTTTTGATGATTTTGCACAAAATGTGTGTGAAATTTGAGTAAGCCTCAGGGAAACGATGAGTGACAAAATAAGGAAAGGTGGTATCCCTATCACTTCATTTCTTATTTCAAAGGTCCGCATCTACAAAATTTGAAAATGAAGTTGTTGATATAGTCATTGTAAAGATTTAATGAAGGGACAGAGTCTCAGACTTTTAACTTGAAGGCTGTGAATCTCATCAGCAGAATTTAACCAGGACTGCCACAATCCACTCTTTTAATGCAAGCACTGGTCAGAACCACAGAAAATAATCGTCACAAATACATAATTCAGTTGCAAGAATTTGAGCATCAATAAGCTAAAACTAAACAACTCAAATTTCAGGTGTACATACTTTCTCTGTTTTGTTCATGTTCATCATAGATATTGTAAATGGTCCTCAATGGCACGTCTTGTGGTAACAGCTCCTCTTGAAATTCAGCTAACGGTTTGTACAACAAGTCTACCGGCTGTAAATAAACCAAAATAAATAATAAGGCATATAAAAAATTATACAGTTTTTTTTCTAGGTATTTTAAACTACAATAAGCTTTTAATTTAAAAAGTGCAGTTAAACAGTATAAAACTTCAACACATAAAAGTACATCTGTACTGTTGCATATTACAGAATAAGAAATACTGAAAACAAATATTTCAAATGTGGAAAATAAAACAAAAATAGTCTCTAAGTTGATGACTGTTTTTTCCTTCAGTACTAAAAAAGGCATCTGTTGCCAAATGGGATACTCTATAGGTAGGACAGAGTAATCAAAAAACAAACTACCTGTTACTTTTGACCGAAGTATTACCTTAGCACCAAGTCTAGAGCAAGCTTCAAGTGATCTAGGGCTTGTAAGGACATATTTCCCATCTTCAAAATGCGGGTCCTCAAAGTTCATGAGATCTATTTTTGGCATATCAGACACAGTGCCATCTTGAGTTCCTTCCATCTTTGTTGTTTGTATTGATGCTGATGACTTCCTTGAACTGTTCAAATTACAACCTAAAATTGAAGAGTAATTGGTTTAATTAAAATAATAAAACTCTGTTTCAACAATTAGTTACTTATTATACATGTACGCACAATCATGGTACATTAAAATGGAACTCAGATATCATTAATGCATTGCAAAACAAGCTAATTAAAACTTAAAAAAAGATGAGTATTTTTTCTATCAAATAACGTGTAAATAATTTTGCTAAAATGTGTACTGTTTCATACGCAACAAATTTACACACTTAGCCCCCTGAGAATACGAGAAAACAGGCTAATGTTAAAACATTTCCAAACTACCAAATAAATCTGTCAACAAATGGCAGCCATGTAAACTCTGGGCGATTCAATCCCGGACATTTTCGATTTGAATCGTTTTTTAGTCCCAGTTCGCCTAACCGTAATTTAGTACCAGAATCCCGGCTTTTAACCACGCCAAAGTCACTTCTGTTGTCCGTTGACTCGTGCTGCTGAAAGACCCCCCGAAAAAATGTACGTTTAAATTGTGAAAACATTTCGCTGTCAGGGCTGAAAATGCTGAAATTGTTGTGAAATATTCATGTAAAAAATTGAATTGAAAAAATCATACTCAGAAAAAAATTATCGAAATCAAATCGGTTGTCAGCTGAATCATTGCAGCCCTAGAAATTAGAAATGACCAGGGGGTAAAAAAGCTGGTATTCTGCTTGTCTCACTATTTCCACTTCGAAGGCAGACCGATTTTACAGGTTGACATTTCAGAGTTGTCCGTTTTCTACGTCTCACTTAAATGTGCAAGTAGTTGGGAACACATCCCCAACAAAATTCTGTTGGGCCCCCCCACCCCAAAAAACCCCCAAATTTTTTTTTTTTTTTTTTTTTTTGTGGGGGGGTGTTTTTTTAAAAATTCTTCCCCCTTTTTTTGTTTTTTTTTCCTTTCTCCCCTTGCCTCGGTCTGAAATATGAAAATAAACGGCGTGTCATACCGTATGTGTAAACTTGCATGTTGAGGTTTAAACATTCAGATTTTTATTAAGTGGCGAGATTTTAAATCGTAAAATTGTTATTTGAACTAGGTAAATTGAGTATTATGCGCCAGTTGTACCTAATATTGAAAGTACACTTTCTGCCTATTATGGAGCACATTAAAATTAGGCGTAGAGGTGAGACAGTTATCAAATATCAGATCTGTGAAAGGGGTCACACTGAAACGCCAAATTAGTTAGGCTAGTATTCTGCCAGTCCATGTCGCCATAAAAGCTCAATGGCAAGGAAGTACAAATGCCATATTTTACCATCTACTACATTATTCATACAAGATAAATGCAAAGATTATTATCTATAAAAAATACAGAGTAGCTATGCTTTTCCAGACTATGCAAACTTTTAAGTTTCATGCTTCAACATGCTTTTGCAAGGTAGTTCTGCAATTATTTCTTAAAACTGGTTGAATCTCGCACAAAGTGTTTCATACCAGTTACATTATAAAAGCTTTGGACATCTCTAAGTCTTTGCTGATCATATATGCTTGACATACTTTGCCAAAAAACCACTTGTTTTTATCATAAACGTTTCATATTTGCAACTTGTCCGCCATAACACAACAAATCTTCAAATCTCGCGAGAGTTGGTTTAATTAGGTTTTAGAGTACTAAAATCAAATTCAAAATCACAGTTGTCTCCCTTGCTTCAGACGAGCACAAGGTCAAAAACGCTGACCACATAGAAATTAATGGACTGCAGACCACACAGGTAAAGACAGGTTTTCTCTTTTGCAGACCTTATAGAGTTAAAAAGATGTTTTGAAAAACACTGACCATATAGGAAGTGGTTGAAACAGCCCTTTTCTCATGCATTTGATCAAAAGTAGGCCTATCATCACATATGTTAACTGTCAAAGGTGGTAAAAAAGCTTAAATTTAATCATGATTTTGCACATGTTAAAATTGATTAGTATTTATGATGGTTTAATAAAAAAATAAACTTAAACTTAAACCGTGTTAACAAGTGCCAGATGCACCAATTTTCACTAAAAAATAATACTTTTCAATAAATCATTACTAAATGGACTTGTTTTTTTGAATGCTCAATCTGTGAACGTTGTAAACGTTGAAAAAGTTGGACCAGTAAGTGTACTATATTTCAGACATATACTTCAAGAAGACATTTTGGATATGTTTTTTTCTGGTAATTTTTTGCGATAGTCGAGCCTAAAAATGTTCAAATTTAAATATGAAAAGGAAAAACAAACAAAAACGGAGAAAAAAAGTGTAGTCGGTGGGATTCGAACCTCGCCCGTAAAATTAAAGCGCTAGTGACTTAGCCACTGGGCCACATTGAATGATCTTAAAGTATTCATATTCAATTCCTACATATAGAACAGCTGCGAACATAATAGTATACAGACTAAATATCCGAAATGTAAATGATTATCTACCATGTCCGAAAACACGGCTTTTTTCTTGTTGTTTATTTCTCGTTATATTTTGCTGGTCAAGCAAATATTATTAGCAATTTACATTGGGCTTGTATTGACAAATCACATACTGCAAGGTTTTTTGAATGATCAACTCCTACATAAAACCCCCTATTAACTCAATGTAAAAACTTGATAGTGCGGGCGCCGCCATTATTTGAGCTTTTATTGACGCGTACCGTATGGGTGGGACAGGTAGCACCAGACTATGTCCGGGTTGCATTCAACACGTCCTTTAAACTGTCTTGGTGCACAATAATTACTCGTGTGAAACATCCGGATTCGTAATAATCAGGCAATTTACGGTATCGTTCGGAAATATCCGAACCATCTCATCATAACGACGTAACTACCGCATATAATGACGAAACTACCGCATATAAAGAAATTACTACCACATATAACTCTGGAAGCACCGCATATAAAGAAATCGCATGTACAACAAATAATGTGAGATCTACAGTGTATATTTACGAAAGTACGATATAATGTGATTTGCACTGCATATAAGGAATAAAGCACCAATGGACACAGTGACTACCACATATATTTATTTTTGCACATCATATAATGTAAAAAGCACCACGTATAACGTTTTATCTACTACACACAATAACAAATCTACTGCATATATTAGTGTTTGTACCGCACACAAATTCAAATGCACTGCATATAAAGACAGTACCACCGCACATAAGAAGAGTTATACTACATATAACAAAAAAAGTACAGCATATAAAGTAACTTGTGCCACACATAATGAACTATCTACCACATATAATTAAATATCTACTGCATATAATAAAAGATCTACTGCATATAATGAAATATGTACCGCATATAAGCAAACAAGTCATGCTAAGACGGCCATGGCGTTCCATAGTTTCTCATGTATGTTTTCTTGCATAAGACATCTCTACTTCCTCCGAGTTATTAAAGAAAGGATTAAAAAATACGTGCAAACGGACAAAACCAGTACATAAGACAGAGTTATCGACGAGTTATTCAACACCTTTTTAGCTGTTAACCTCTAGGTTATATTTGAGGTTTTCGTGCAACCGGGCATTAATGTATTTGTCAATGTAATTTATATGTATGTCGATGGAAGAGACTTAAATGAAATAAAATCTATCACCGTTAGAAGTTTCTGAGTAAATGTCACTACACGCTATTATGAAGCATTGGTCGGAATACAATGTGCAAATACAATACCATATAAAGCCCGGGGCTGTTTTAAGTATTAACAATAAGGTCGCACCTTTGAGCCCGTGACATTTTATTCACATTGAGACTCTCTGGGGAAAAGGACGCACTAAGATTACAAGGTAAACATTTGTATGTTATTGGATTATTTCAAGTGTTTTATTTAAAATTAAACAACATTAACCTGTTTTTTTTTTTCTTTTTTTTTCTTGAGGCCCCCATAATTGGGGTAACCCCTTTTATTTGCCCCGTAAATGGCGTGATAGGGGTCGGGGTGCATCCCCTAACAGCCTTACAAAAACAATAAAATTATTCATATAATAAACAGTTTAGAATATAAAGATTGCAAGATTGCTTACAATTTACAGTCTTTCGCTTTAAGTAAGAATTTGTCAGAAACAATGTTAACAATTAATTTTGTAATCATCAAAACTTACATGAACATAAAAATTTACAATGAACATTTCACTTAATTACCATATAAAATTCGCCGCACAAAAATGCTTAACCTTAAAAGAAACGAAATGTTAAGGTAGCACGGACGGATATACGGAAGTTCATATTAAGATAGACGCCATTGCTGTTTCATCTGCGATTTTCGGAATGTGTAATGATGCTTTGCTGTATTTGAGTTGAATCTTCAAATTTTGTTTCAATAAATATACGAATTGAAGTACGTTTTGTTCCTGTCCTGAGTATTTACATTTGTTGCGAAATTTCCATATGCTCCATTTGGTCTCAAATATTACGGTATTTATTATACTAGACAAGTTTAAGTCACATACACCAAGGGCTATGTGTTCGTAATTTAGCTCAATGCGCGTATTACTGTTATGTTCTAAAATAACGTTATTGATTATTGATTGGGCACTTTGTATTATTGGCTGAATTTTACAACAACCAAAAAAGAGATGATGTAGAGTTTCGCGCTGACTTTTACAAACTGTACATAGGCCATTAGATAGCCCTAAATAAACCAATCTATCCTCTGTAAATAAAGTATTATGAAGAAATTTAAACTGTAAATTTTTGGATTTTACAGAAGAAAAACTTCGATAGATATTTGACCAAACTTTTGACCAAAAGATAGGATTTGTTACATTTAATCGTTCTTGCCACTTAATTTCGGCCCTTGAGGATTTTGCATTACTCATAACAATTTGATTTAGTATTGTTCGCATTTTTAATTCACTCGGGTGCATACATGTGCCCCGTTTGGTTTTGATATGAAGATTGTCTCTTGAGATTTTACTTCTGTTGTCTTCAGGTAAGTCTTGATTCTTTAGGCGATCGATAAACGGTTTTGGTATACTTTCTTTAATCTTATTCTATTCTGTGTCAAAATTTGTAGTTGTACCGTGTATTCTTTGTATTTCATTCGTTTTTAAGAAGTCGTTAGTATCTGTGTTCCAAATATCTTTTACCAATTTTATATCAGCACGAAGAAATGATTTGAAGAATAACGGTCTTTTTCTGTACATAATGCAATCGTTACCGAATAGGTTACAATTTAAAATTTCGCTCTTTGATGTCGGCTTAAAAGATTTTAAAAATTTGCTCCAATTTTTTAGACATGACAAGTAGAAGTCTGGAATTTTCTTTATCAACTTGATCCTTTCAAATCAAGTTACCGTACATAGTAAATATTCTTGGTTATAAAACTGGTCTAATATTTTTAAGTAATGTTTTCCTATTAAATTCCAGGTTTGTTCGTTTTCGTGTATAATTTTGTAGATCATTTTAACATTTTGTGCAAAAACTAAATCAGAAATGTCATACAAGCCTAAGCCACCAGCGCGTTTATGCTTTTTTAACGTTTCCCTAGCTATTAACGGCTTTTTACTGCTCCATATGAAGTCATATATTAGTGAGTCTAATTCTTTTGCAAATTTTTCAGGAATTCCTCTGGTTTCAATCTCAAAATTAATTGAGGAATGTACAAACGTTTTTATTATAAGAACTTTTCCGTTTATCGTAAGATTTCGTGATTTCCACACTTGAAGGCATGATTTTAGTTTGTTTATCTTATTTCTCCAAAGATCATCACTATTTATGTTGTACCCGTGACATATTCCTAGTGTTTTTACAAAATCTCGTGTCCATGTTATTTCATTGAATTTAGGCCTTTCGTTTTTTAATTTTCCAATCAGA
Organism: Saxidomus purpurata; assembly: GCA_022818135.1. NCBI lineage: Eukaryota > Metazoa > Mollusca > Bivalvia > Venerida > Veneridae > Saxidomus > Saxidomus purpurata. The sequence continues at coordinate 2,023,756 of JAFMSR010000013.1, forward strand.
ATTACTTTTGTTTTCTCTTTATTAATTTTTGCTCCTGACGCGCGTTCATATGTACTTAAAACTTCAAAAACATGTGGCATGTATTGTTCGCTTCTTACAAAAAATTGAGTGTCGTCTACGAACTGACTTATTTTCGCTTCACAATGGTTATTATCTGAAGGAAGTGATATACCTACTATTTTCATATTCTTTCTAATTGAGCTGGCCATTGCTTCGGCTTGAATTATATAAAGCAACGGCGCGATTGGACATCCTTGTTTAATTGAACGTGAGATAGAGAAGAATTCAGAGATAAACCCGTTAGTCTGTATAGCGACTTTTGATTTGGCTAACAGCATCTTGACCCAGGTTTTGAATGTTTCACCAAAACCAAATTTATCTAAACACATGTCAACCCATTCCCATTCTACCCTATCGAATGCTTTGGTTTGATCCAAAAAGATTATTGCGCCTTCATTGTTTTCTATATCAGAATAATTAATTACATCTTGTATGAATCGGTTTGCTTCGTTGATATTTCTACCTTTTACATAGCCTTTTTGGTCAGAATGTATAATTAGCGGGAGAATAGGCTTTACTCTGTTTGCAAGACATTTAGCAATTATTTTATAATCTAAATTGAGAAGAGTAATTGGTCGCCAATTTTTCAAATTTTCTCTTTCTCCTGTTTTATAAATTAATGTAAGGACTCCTTTATATTGTGAATCGCTTAAACAATTACATTCGAACACTTCATTTACAACTTCTTGAAATTCAAATTTAATCAAATACCAAAACGTTTTATACCACTCGGCAGGTATTCCATCAAAACCCGGAGATTTGCCAGCTTTAAAATCTAATATACACATTTCCATTTCTTGTAGAGTGAAATTTTTCTCTAGATTAAATGCGGCGTCCGTGCCTATTTTAACATCCAAGTGTGACAATAGCTTGGTTGCTTCTTCTTCATTTATACCTTCAGAAGCAAACAATTTTTTATAAAACAAACACTGTTCATGAAGTATATTGTCTATACCATGCTTAATAATTCCATTATCGCTTTTTATTTTTGACCATAACTTTTGTTTTGCATTAACTTTTTCTAAATCGAAAAAATATTTGGACGATTTTTCGTTATCTTCTACATATTTCGCTTTTGACCTTACATTAACCTGTTAGTTACACTGATAATACAAAGGCTCATCTGCTTATGAGGTGTCCGTTCTTATCTGACCAAGTGACTTATTTCAATCAACATTTCATGGGGAAAGAAAATATGCAAAAACCAAAAGCTTTTTGTATAATATCATCTAATACTAAACTTGAAAAATGACGTTGTATGTGTAAAATATCATTAAAATTCATTTTAGAATTCGGAAGGAAAACGACCCGGGGAGCTTGTGATTTTCTATAAATTAAATACTGATTGGTCTGTAACGGTAATGGTTTCTCAAATGTTATAAAACATTTCCGTACCTTTTTAATGTTACGCATGTTTTTGGCTCGCAAATTTGGTTTCTGAACAAGAATTTGACTTTGAAAAAAAAGAAGAAAAACATAATCTGTGTCAACTTAACATATACTTAATATGTTCTGTTCTGTTCTTAATTCAGCGAAGTAAGACCTTGAAGACGTCAAACAACTAAACATTTGTTTTTGCTTAATCAACAGATTTTTTCAAACATTTTCATAACTAATCTGTAAATTTACAGATCAATCAATCTTTAAATTAATAGAATATCTGCAGATTTTACAGGTTATTTGTAAATATAGCACTTTCGTAGATCTGTCAATATGTAAACAAAACACCATGATCTGGCCAGGTTGTATTAAGGTACATAGATATAGATTCAAGCGCCTGGCGCAAACAGAACTGATAGTTATTTGGCCATATCCACTAAGCATCATAGCAAAGAAAGTCCACCAGTTCGCAGATATTTCCCCTGATTAAAAAAAATAATCCCTGAGCTGTTTTCTTCTTCAAACAAGTTATTGTAGTGAAGAATAACTGGTTTTATTTTTTTTCCAGATTTTTGTCTGTATCATTTTAATATTAAAAATCATGTCTGTATCTTTTTATAGACAATTACTCTCAGATAAAATGTTTTCCCTTTACGATTCTAAATTAAAACTTGCTAAATTTCAAAAAAATACTTTTTTCCATCTTTATTTTGGACTTTTCCATTAAACATTTTTTTTTGTATTTTAAACAGGTCTATGAAACACGCACAATTATAGCCAGTCTATAAAATTACAGACCAACTTTACGTTCAAAGATTTTACAAATTTATAGATTTTTTTTAGTTTCCTTCAAAACTTTTCTAAATTAGCACACCACATCTTTCAAAACACAAGATAATTTATGTGCAGTTTGTAGTTATTTTAAAACAGAGAAACATTTGCTATGAGTAGCTACTGACCTACATCACATAAAGAGGTGTTAGATTGCTATTTAAAATTAAAGAAAAAAACTTTGGATGCAATATGTCATCATCATATTTAGATTAAAGATATTTCAGTTAATATATTTTAAAGAGCGGCGAGAAAAACTTCTTGAAAGCTGCTTAAAAACCACGTGCGTAATATATCATTGTCACTAATTGTGGCCTTCAGTAGCTAAATAATATTGTTTAAAGTTGTATTTTGCCAAAAATAATGTTTTTTTTTCTTCAGCTGTCTGTGATTCTACCGACTCGTTATGTCAGAAGATTGGAGTCTAGTAATGGTTCCTGTCCGCATGTACATAAATAAAACTCTTAAATTGAGGAAATATATATATGTGTATTATTTGTCTGCAGGTGTCCTGCACAGAGCCCTTTTTATCCATATGAATGCTCATCATGTATCAACAAGGGTGTGTCGCCATCAACAAGCACGTGTCGTCACCGAATGAGTCCATGTATTTGGGGAAGAAGTAATTTCTATTGTGAGTATAGCAGTTGTTTGTTGTTGGACTTTTAAAGAAAACGTCGTCAAACAATTCAGGATTTACGTTATTTAGTTTATACTAATTTATTTTAGCTTGATTGTGATGAAAGCTTTGTGCTTATCGAGTCACTCTCGAGTCCGCTTCCTGAAAAAAAACTGAACAGGTGTTATATGAGAAGGTACGGTCGTTACCTAGGTGGGGCTCGAACCCGCAACCTTATGGATGAGCGCCAGATACCTAAACCTTACGTCATTTGTTGTACTGCTGCCGACTGAAAACAATACTTATATGGTCTTAAGTTGACAACACTGAAGATATAACACTTATAGTTAAAGAAAGAAAGTTTTAGAATTATCATGTCTTCCAATTGTTCCTTGAAAATGTTACTCTCATGGTTGGTTCCTACTGTAGTTTTCTTATTGTATCGTAATTTGAATAATGCATATTTACAGGTTCACAATCTTGTACTACTCCCCCCACACACAGAGGTGCATATACCATAGATGCATGTCGATCATAGTCTACACTTGTCCCGAGGATAGACCAGACTCAGTTGCCATTAACCGGTTAGTTTATATTTATTTATTTTACACGGATTGCATAAGCTGAACGTGTTCCATATTGGTCTCAGAGGCAGACTCATTTGTCGCCGACAGGGCAGTTTACGGCAGATTATCAGTGATTGTTCCGACCATACGGAAGTGATGCTAATCATAGTCTACACTTGGGGAAAAGCAGAATCCCTCAAAAATAGGGGGTTAGTTTTGCTTAGTTGTTTTCATATTAATCAAACACGTTGATAATGTCTCATATAAGTCGGCTGTATTGGTTTTAAATGCTGATCATAATTTACGTTAGCCGGAAATGCAGACATAATAGTCGTCGGCAGGGTAAACTTATTTACTTTACATTTAGTGAACATGCCGTTATGATTAACAGATTATATCGGCGGCAGATTATTTTAAACTTAACATTTATTGAACATGCCGATAAAGGCCGACGCATTTGTCGTCGTTAGGGTTGTTTAAACATGTTTAGTTGACATCAATTCAACATCCTTATGATTCACACTGGTTGGAAATGCTGACACACTAGTCGTCGGCAGTATAGTTAAGATTGTTTACTTTTAGTGGTCACCAGCCGGGTACTTTAGACGAATTGACTTTTCATTTATTAACCATTCGTTTGTACTGATACATACTGGTCGAAAATGTTGACACACTAGTCGTCGGCAAGCTTCAAATTTTATTGCAAATGTTGATTATGATTCATTCTTGTCAAACATGCCGACTAATTAGTTGGCAGCAGGATATTTTAAACTTATTTTACATTAACTGAACATGTTGAGTATGATTTACACTGGTCGAAAAGGCCAACAAAGGGTAATTTAGACTTGTTTTCTTTTCTCCACTTTCTTGTTTACTTTTCTGTACATGCTGATAATGATTCCCACAAGTTGAAAAGGCCGACGCAGTTGTTGTCGGCAGGTTAGTTTAGACTTGTTTACAATAAATTGAACATGCTGATTTTGAAACAAACTGTTAAAAAGTACCGACACATTAGCCGGTGACAGGGTATACTCATGTTAGATTTACTTACTTTACATTTATAGAACAGGCTGATTATGGTTCATTCTGGTAAAAATTGCCGACATTCTTGTCGTTGGCAGGATATTTTTAACTTACTTTACATTTATTGAATATGTTGATTATTATTTACTCTAGACAAATAGGGAAAACAAACGCTATATCGACTAAGATAGACTTGTTTATTTCTCTTTAAACTGTGCATGCTGTTTATGTTTCACACGGCACTCTCGTGGTCGGCTGCGTAAGTAAGACTTACTACACTTGGCATTTATAGAACATCCTGAATATGATCCATACTGGCCGGAAAATGCCGACACACTATAGTCGTCGGCGGGGGTACTTTAGAAGTGTATACTGAACATCTTTTGAATGTGCCGATTATAATATAAAGTGGTAAAAAATGCCGACACACTACTTGTCGGATAGTTTAGACTTATTTATTTTACATCTATTGAACTATATGATATGCTGTTTATGATTTACAGTAGTCGAACAGGTCGACGCACTTCTCGCCGTCTGGGTGGTATAAACAGTTTTTACTTGACATCAATTGAACATGGTGATTATGATTCACACAGGTTGGTTATGCCGCCACACTAGTCGTCGGCAAATATAGTTTAGACTTGTTTACTTTAAGTGGTCATCTGCAGGGTACTTAAGACTTATTTACTGGTCATTATTGAATGTATATTTTGTACTAATACAGACTGGTCGTAAATGACAACATACTAGTCGTCGGCAAGGTAGTTAAGTTTAGCTTTAAATTTCATTGCAAATGTTGATTATGATTCATTCTTGTCAAATATGCCGACAAATTAGTTGGCAGCAGGATATTTTAAACTTATTTTACATTAACTGAACATGTTGAGTACGATTTACACTGGTCGAAAAGGCCAACAAAGGGTAATTTAGACTTGTTTACTTTTCTCCACTTTCTTGTTTACTTTTCTGTACATGCTGGTAATGATTCATACAAGTTGAAAAGGCCGACGCAGTTGTTGTCGGCAGGTTAGTTTAGACTTGTTTACAATAAATTGAACAGGCTGATTTTGAAACAAACTGTTAAAAAGTACCGACACATTAGCCGGTGACAGGGTATACTCATGTCAGATTTACTTACTTTACATTTATAGAACAGGCTGATTATGGTTCATTCTGGTAAAAATTGCCGACATTCTTGTCGTTGGCAGGATATTTTTAACTTACTTTACATTTATTGAATATGTTGATTATTATTTACTCTACACAAATAGGGAAAACAAACGCTATATCGACTAAGATAGACTTGTTCATTTCTCTTTAAACTGTGCATGCTGTTTATGTTTCACACGGCACTCTCGTGGTCGGCTGCGTAAGTTAGACTTACTACACTTGGCATTTATAGAACATCCTGAATATGATCCATACTGGCCGGAAAATGCCGACACACTATAGTCGTCGGTGGGGGTACTTTAGAAGTGTATACTTTACATCTTTTGAATATGCCGATTATAATATAAAGTGGTCAAAATGCCGACACACTACTTGTCGGCTAGTTTAGACTTATTTATTTTAAATCTATTGAACTATATGATATGCTATTTATGATTTACAGAAGTCGAAAAGGTCGACGCACTTGTCGCCGTCTGGGTGGTATAAACAGTTTTACTTGACATCAATTGAACATGGTAATTATGATTCATACTGGTTGGTTATGCCGCCACACTAGTCGTCGGCAGTATAGTTTAGACTTGTTTACTTTAAGTGGTCATCTGCAGGGTACTTAAGACTTATTTACTGGTCATTATTGAATGTATATTTTGTACTAATACAGACTGGTCGTAAATGACAACATACTAGTCGTCGGCAAGGTAGTTAAGTTTAGCTTTAAATTTCATTGCAAATGTTGATTATGATTCATTCTTGTCAAACATGCTGACAAATTAGTTGGCAGCAGGATATTTTAAACATATTTTACATTTACTGAACATGTTGATTATGATTTACACTGGTCGAAAAGGACAACAAAGGGTAATTTAGACTTGTTTATTTTTCTCCACTTTCTTGTTTACTTTTCTGTACATGCTGATAATGATTCAAACAAGCTGAAAAGGCCGACGCAGTTGTCGTCGGCAATGTAGTTTAGCGTCACTTGCAATTGCTTTTTATAACTCATACATGTTAAAAATGCCGACACACTTGTCGTTGGTAGGTTAGTTTACACTTGTTGACAATAAATTGAACATGCTGATTTTGAATCAAACTGTTAAAAAGTACCGACACATTAGTCGGTGACAGGGTATACTCCTGTTAGATTTACTTACTTTACATTTAAAGAACAGGCTAATTTAGCTTCATTCTGGTAAAAATTGCCGACATACTTGTCGTCGGCAGGATATTTTAAACTAACTATATATTTATTGAATATGTTGATTATTATTTACTCTAGACAAAAAGGGAAAACAAACGCTATATCGACTAAGTTTAGACTTGTTTATTTTTCTTTAAACTGTGCATGCTGTTTACGTTTCACACGGCACTCTCGTGGTCGGATGCGTAATTTAGACTTACTACACTTGGCATTTATAGAACATCCTGAATATGATCCATACTGGCCGGAAAATGCCGACACACTATAGTCGTCGGCGGGGGTACTTTAGAAGTGTATACTGTACATATTTTGAATATGCCGATTATAATGTAAAGTGGTCAAAAATGCAAACACAACTTCTTGTCGGATAGTTCAGACTTATTTATTTTACATCTATTGAACTACACACATAAATGATATGCTATTTATGATTTAGAGAAGTCGAAAAGGTCACAGATGCTTGGGGTCTGGACCTCACCCCCTTAGGCCTGACCCTCGCGCCTGCTCACTGCAGTATCTTTAAATACATCCAACAACTGCGTGTAAGCTAACCAATTACAGATGCAATTCCTTATTCTACTTACCTACTGATCTCATGTTTATGGTGACAATGTATATAAATACAAGATTTGAAACAAATCGATTTCCTCTATCACATCTCACCTATACTGTTTATGTCATTTTCTGCTTTAAACTTTACTGCTATAGCCATTCACACAAGACAAAATCCCCGCTGTAAACGTAATGGTACCCAGCGCACGCTATTTCATATACTGCGAGGCGGGAAACCTATTTTATAACTTAATATATCTGATTTGTGCAGAAGTGACAGAAGTGGTTTTCCCCGAAATTCTTTTAATTCAACCGTATTCGATGCAATTTGGAGTGGGATTGTATTCAGAAAAGTGTTTGCAGTGGAAAAACCAGTTAGTTATTCTTTACTTACACACATGCCTTAAATATGCGATTGGAGTTTTCAGTTGTTTCAAATACGTTCCGTACACCATGGGACAAGAATAGATTGGGTCGCGAGTCCATACCACAAGCATCTGTGATTTGTAGTACAACGTCAGGCTTTACTTCAATGTTTATAGACGGAAGAAATCCAATATTTATTTTCTTTACCTAACTGGTAACTGAACTGTGACTTTACACCATTCAAAATCTATTCAGAGTAAAAATCTAATTTCGCATCTATACAATGCAGATGTTTATGATGATGATGCAATTTCAATAGGAACTGCTTTCTTAAAAAAGAACGGTTCAAGAAACCCCTGCCTTTATTTCAATATATTTAATATAATAATTTTCAGCATACTTTGCAAATTTATAGTTTATTGTTGTGTCCTGAGATTTAATGTGTTTCGTTTTCAATCATATACAGTTAGCCATAGGCCAATTAGTATAGATAAGACAAGACACGACATGACACTTTTATTGCATCCATATAGGCTTAAAAGCCCATGATGACATACAAATTACATAATGCAAGACATACAACAGATTCATGCACGCAAGTAATGAAGCAAAAAATAAGGTAATTAAGGTCTACCATTAGTAATGAGTAGATATCATAATAAAAATATCATTTTGCATAGTAAGAATAGAAAGAGCATTACATGATAGTCTCCGAATAGCTGTTTATCCTTCGTTCTAGTTTAATAGAGCGAGATTAAACCCGTTATATGATAAAAATATCATATTTGTCAGTTAGTGGGCAGCGGTCGATTATAAAGTAAAATGGTTTTTGTTATTGACAAATGAAGCTTCGCCGAATAAGCTACGTTTATGATCATCCCTACTTGTTCTTGAAGTTTAAAAGAGTCTCGATCAATAAAGCTCCGTCTATCATTTGATTACGGATAAACAGTTAACATGATTATACATTGTAAAGCGCGACATACATATTCAGCTTTACTGAGTGTTTAAAGCAGCGGTCGATTAGAACACACCAGTGTGATAATAATAAGAGCAATATTATCTGGATGACAAATAAAGGATAGCAATAAGTACGTTAATGATTTGAAACAAAGTCCCTAGGCTTGTTCTATAAAAATTATGAAGTACACAAAGTCTCAAAACTATTCGCAGTAACGCTCACATGTCTGTGACGTGACTTGGGGTTGAAGTATTGAAGGTTATAATCAACTGGAATTTAAATTATAAACTAGGTATACCAGTGAGGACACTAATTTAGGATAGCATTTTAAAGTAAATAAATTTAACTACGAGTATTATAATTCTATAGGTTTTTGTTTGGTCACCAATAGCATTATTTGCCTAAGCTCGAATTAAACGGTATGCAATGTACATGTATGGTAATTATTTCACTAGCTTGCACCTTAAGTAATAATATATTTATCGGCGTTTAGGTGAAAATCGAAATCATATTTACCTGAAACTCATACTTAGTATGTATATAACCATTTATTTTAGGTTGCAATGTTATGGTGTTTTTGATTAATCAAAACGAAATAAGTTTTAGTACTATGCCTTGTTTACACAATGTTGGAAACTAATAAATAAAAACAAATCAACACAAAATTGTCGTCAAATAACTTCAGATCAGATTTTGATTGAAGCATTTTGCCAAACGTCTTGCTTTATATGTCCAAGTTCTTCCATTTAATTAACTCTTAATGTACACATCTTGAACTTCTCGGTTAAATGTTTGCCGTGGTTGAGGTGATCGTTTCGGCACACGAAAGCTGTAAATGGTGTTTCCTCTGAATCATTTTCTAGTTTACATTTTTGTTTTCAGTACATGGAAGAAAAGTTTACGATATCTGTGTTTATGTATTCTGCAAAATACAAATGTTGTATAAACTTGCATTGCGGCATCAAAAACTGACTGATTTATAAATAAACAGTTAGTAGTCTATTGTGGTACATTGTATCTTAATGAATGGTATCAAATAAATCAGATTGAACGTTTGCGTTTTAAAATAAGAGTTCTTGTGTCTAGTAAATTACACTCCTATTGTCTTATAATGGCACGTCGTCATGTAGCTTTACTTCTCACAGACTAAATTGCACCGGATATTCAATAGTTTATTTTGTAAATAAGAAACTGCTTAGAACTGAACTGTTTTTAATAACCACTATTTGACGTCTTCAGAAAGGTATACAGCTGTTCGAGTATCTTAAATATGAGTAACCTACCATGTTGCATTGCACTCTCAGATCCTACTCCATCTCTCTCAAAAGCTTCATAAACGTTCATTTGTGCTGGTTCCCTGTAAAGCATTACAAGATCAAAATACAAAGAGCTTTTTCAACAGAAAGTAAGTATGAAGAAGGTCGCTTTTTAAATATTGTTTTAAACATGTGAGGTAAATACAATTCCTGAAATAGGTCTAAAACAAACATGTCGTCGTTATAAGACTACTGACTCCGCTTAAAGCGGGTTTACACGACATGTGTTAGCACGTGTGTTTTGAGCACATTTATTCAACACTTCGTGTGAACAGTGTAAAATGCAAGCACAAATGTAAAGCAGAAGAACTTGTTCTATTCTTACAGTAATTTGACCGTACAATTCAAAGACTACCCAGGCGACTGTCCCTTTATCTACATGACACATGGGTTTGGTGAAAACAATACGGAGATGATATTAATGTTGACAAATATGAAAATATGGAAGTTAAAATGAAATGTGCAAGAAATGAAACATAATCCAGACTAAATAAAGTAACTAACCATTTCCAAATTTCAGCAATTACTTAATATAATGATTTTGAGACCATAGTTTTACCAAATGTACTTGACTTGTCCTTTCATTTATTAAATATATTGCAATAGGCTGCATCATTAAAGATGCAATCACTCCTAAATTTCACCATATAAGCGCGTGAAATAGACGAGATTTACTGTAGAAACGGCTGACTCCAATGTGTGTGCTTTTAAAAACATACATGCTTTTATATGTGTGCTACAACACACCATGTAAACAGCTGTATAGACACACACATACAAGCATGCAAATTATAATAACCAATATTTGATGATAAAATGTATTTAATTGATGAAAAATAGAAAACAGTTTACACTTGGTGTTCTTGTACAGCCGGTTTGCCGCTAGTGTTGGGTTCAGGATTTGGTGTGTATTTCTTTTTGAAGCCTATATTTACAAATAGCAAACATCTGATATGAAAATATGTATAATCAAACACAAGAAGAATGGAAAACTCAACAACAACACATTATAACAACAAGGTATTTAAATCATCATTTTCATATAACGTTTCATCAGGATAACAACGGACGTGACGTAACGTCGTATAAATTCGAATTGAATATGAAATACATGACACACATTTATGCATAAGTATGATACTTGTAATAGAAAATGTTGGTTTATTACCGGATTGTGAAAAATTTTCCTATAATATTATAAAATAAAAAAACAACAACAAGAGCTGTCCCTCACAAGTGACGAATGCCCCCGAAAGAGGTGTCTCACAGTCTGTGTCCTCTCCATGTGCTCAATAAATGTGCTATATGATTTTAAAATCCTTCCATGCAAGACAGAGTAACCATGCAAAAAGTATTCCATTACTTTTAAACACTAAGTGTGACCTTGACCTTTGAGGTAGGGACATATTTCATGCAGACAACTCATTGTCTCGATGTGCTGAACATTTGTGCCAAGTTATTTTAAATCAATTAATGCATTAAAAAGTTACAATCCTGACACAAATGTATGCGTATATACAGGATTCCATTACCTATAAAGTGTGACCTTGACCTTTGAGGTAAGGACTTGGGTCTTGCACGTGACACATCGGCTTGATGTGCTAGACATTTGTGCAAAGTTGTTTTAAAATCCTTCAATGCATGCCAAAGTTACAGTCCGGACACGAATGTGTGCATATATGCATATATAGAGGAATCCATTACCTTCAAACTCTAAGTGTGACCTTGACCTTTGAGCTAGGGACATGGGTTTTGCACGCGACACGTTGTCTTGATGTGCTAGACATTTGTGCCAAGTTATTTTAAAATCCTTCAATGCATGACAAAGTTACAGTCTGGACACGAATGTGTGCATATATGCATATATAGAGGAATCCATTACCTTCAAACTCTAAGTGTGACCTTGACTTTTGAGCTAGGGACATGGGTTTTGCACGCGACACGTTGTCTTGATGTGCTAGACATTTGTGCCAAGTTATTTTAAAATCCTTCAATGCATGACAAAGTTACAGTCCGGACACGAATGTGTGCATATATAGAGGAATCCATAACCTTCAAACTCTAAGTGTGACCTTGACCTTTGAGGTAGGGATGGGGGTCTTGCACGCGACACATCGCCTTGATGTGCTAGACATGTGTGCCATGTTATTTTAAAATCCTTCAATGCATGACAGAGTTACAGTCCGGACACGAATTTGTAAGTGGGGACGCACAAACAGACGGACGGACAGACAGACGGACAGACGGACGGTGTGATTTTAATACCGGTATGCCACCATTCGGGGGTATAAAAATAAGAAATAACGGTAATACCAGCATGAAAAACTACAAACGTGACAACTATTTATCTTGATTTATACTGAAAAGTGATTAAGAATTATTAATCGAACACAAGAATTACACCAAAATAACTCTTTTGTGATTAAAAGAAGTTATTGAATATCTAGTAAGAGTTCCTTTAACTTCATGAAATTTTTGATTACAAAACAATATCTTTTCAATCCGTATATTCATTATGAACAAATAAAGTACAAAAAGAACGTATATAAATGATAATTCGGTTCGGAAGTTGGTTGGGCTACGGACTTACTATTTATTATGAAGATATACAATGTAATATACATACATAATATGCAAAATGATTCTGTTTTAGAAATATGTCCTCTGCAGCATAGGAACACCAGGGGACAAATGAAAGCCGATATGCTTAGAGTCAAAAGAGCTCCAAGCACAGCAAAAGCCAATTTCGAGAATGTCGAGCATGTGGAGGGTGGTATATCTAAAAAGTAACGGAAAATATACACTACATAAATATTATGCAAGTTTTAACCCCTTATCTTGCCGACAGCAAATGCTTCTGCCTTCGCAATTTGTGAAGTCATGAAAAGCCTACGCACGCATTTTGATTTTGGTGTGAGAAAGGTTGATGAAATTATAGTACTGAACACCGTATAAAAAGTGTACTTACAGAAAACATTCAAAGTAAGACTGACTTCTTTCACATCATCGCCATGCGTTACACGATATGTAATGTTCTTCCTGTCTTGCTCACGAGTAACACGTGGTATCCACATCCAGTCTCCCGTCACGTAGAAATTTTCTGTTTCGTTTTCATTAAGTCCGTCAAATAGCCAGACTACGGAGATGTTGAGAGATAGAGCATAAACAACAGAAGATGCCGGGTTTCCTTTGAGACGTAAAGATGTCCCTTCTGCTAGGTATGCTATGTGTTGACTTCGAATTTCCATCTCTATACCTGTAAATGAATCTTTTTTTCTTATGCAGCGTTAAATCCGTACGACAAAATGGAAAAAAAAGGTTACTGAAATTGATAGGAAAAAATACAAATGCTGATCACAATCAGTGCACAGTGCAGTTTTTACAATAAATTAACCACATAATGTACATCAGAATTTATAATAGCGTATCGATCCCTAGATTCCTTGTACGGTAACATCTGTAATGTTCCGAATATACATGTACTAATCCACTGTGGTGAGATCGGTGTTTTTCTTTGACTTAAACGACCATTGTTTACAGAAATCTGGTTCCGAACATAAATACCTTAGATCTTAGTATGACATTCCAAGTTGAAACTAGGTTTATCGGAAAGGAAATTATCCGACTATAAATGGAGTGGCCTTAATTATTTGTCTCGTTCAGAAATGTAAAAGTGAATCCTGATTTTCGAATTTCAAAGCCGTCTGAATTAGCAAAGATGCAATATATATTAAAACGAGAGGATATTTAATCTTAAACATATTTTGACAACTGAATTCAAATCTATTCACACTTAATCATGTCACTATACTTATTCTTATCTGATACAAACGAGTATAGTATAAAACGGAAAAAATGTCCAATAAAGTATGTATCTTTTACACATATTTACAGTAAAGCAATGTATTTTGAAAGCATCTTCAACTAAACTTTCTTTACAGAAACAGGACTTTAGTAGGAAGAATACTGATACATTTCCATTTGGCTGTTTTACTTGCTTAATATTCAATGATTTCGATATTTAAAATCCACGTTTCGAAAATAATTTGTACAAATTGACAGATCGATTCACATATAAGACAATAGGTTATTTTATACTTGACTTACCAATCACAAATAATTTCCAACATATATCCGGACTTTTATCAACCATTAAAAGATAAGTGCCATTATCGGTTGGTTTTATGTCCTTTAGAAATATTGTTAAGCTATGCTGATCATGAGCAGTCACATTTATTCTTCTCGTGAGTGACGGGATATCAAACCTTATTTGAAGTAAATATTCTAATCCATAAAGATCTACATCAAGGACGTGAAAAATAGTTTCATTCAATCCAAAACGCGTGTTAACAAATTCTAGAGTGTGTTTTATCTGTAAGTCTTCACCTGTGAGCTCCGCATTCGATCCTTCACTGACATAGGAAGTCACGTTTGTTTTACAACCTGAAGAAAATTGAGAGATCTATGTAAACAGTAACAAAATGTTTCACGTGTTATATTTCAAATGAAAAAATACCATGAAATATGCTAAATAAATTTACTCAAACAGAAGTGTGACGGTTTTAACTCAATAACATGTACATACCAAGTTCACAAATTTATCTTAATCGCTTTAAAGTGTCTCATGAAAAGACATTTAGTTAATTTCGTAAATCGTTTAAATTATATAACATTAAGTGGTAATTGTGCGCAACCAATTTTATGAGTTCTAGGAATCAGAAAATAGAGTAACATTTAAAAACAAAAATAATATCAAACAGGGAAGCCCACCAAACGTAGCCTCCCAAGAGCCCTGCAGCACCCAGAAGGCACACCCACACACACAACACCACACACACAACACACACACACACACACACACACACACACACACACAACACACACACCACACACACACACACACCACACACACAACACAACACACACACACACACACACACACAACACACACACACACACACACACACACACACCACACACACACACACACAACACACACACACACACACACACACACACACACACACAACACACACACACAACACACAAACATGGCACCACCAACACATGGGGCCCCCAACCTCACTCTTACCCCCACCAGTTCCAAGGTCACGGACAGGAAAAAAAGAACCCTGCTAGGTGAATCTCTAACACACGCAATGGAAAAAAAAGGCATGGTATGTAAAAACAAAAAGTCGTGTATAAATATATAAAAAGCAAACCTTGAGAAGAAAAAACGTTGTTTTTGGTGGTTTTGTGGGAGGGAGAGAACCATGTTTTTTGGGGGGGGGGGGCCAGGAGAAAACCCTTGAGGGCCCGACGAAACAGGCCAGAGGACAGAAATCAAAACAGTTTCGTCCCAGTGGGATTTTGCCCATCACAGATGTCCTCCCCCTTCCGTCAGACACAATCAAAGGAGGGAAGCATAGCATCCACTGTAAACGGGTTGAACACCAAACAGCGGGTGTCCAAAACAGAGGGTCGTAAAACTTTTAACAAAAGTTTTATAATTTTAGCAAATACAGTTGGAAAATTGCCATGACCCAAAATCTACGAGTTTGTAAACCACATCCCCATAAAAATCGGGTTTGAATATCTTCTCGCAGAAGAGTCTTTATATTACTAGAATTTCAAAACCAAACAGAATTACGTAGTAAATTAGCAAAAATTACGCATTTGTAATAACGGTAGCCCTGTTGAAGAAGTTTATTGTAAAAGATACGTTCATTGAAACCCAACAGACTACACGCCCTGGCAAACCGAATTACTGAGAATGATACCCCTAAGATGTAGCATGAGGTACATCCCCATCCAAATGGGGGAAATTTCTATAAAATACTAAAATTAAAATCATCCCTCTTGTCATAAATTTGGATGTATAAATTGTTATAAATAGAGAGATGTAAACTAAAAAGAAGCACCAGTACCAATGTTTGTTTTAATTAACTGGAGTCCCGGGGAAAATAGGTCCACCATTGACCAAAAACGGGTTATCCATATTAAGAATATCATCCAGATAGGGAGATTATTAAAGCAGTGATAATGTCGCCTGGTATCTGGAGAAAGACTCAACATAAAGTCTCTTTCATAACAATATAAAAACAAATCTGCGACAAGGGGTGCACAATTAAGTCACGGATAGTAGGTACACATAAGTACGGAAACAGGCAAAAATGACTTTGATCACTATCGATGTTGTTGACAGTCACTTCAACTATCTCGAGCAAGATCCGCTGACCAAAAGTCAATGAAACGTCTGGGCTGACCGAGGAACATTTGATTTGATTTCCGTCGCCTGCCACCTACAATGAAACTTGTCAGAGGCAATATGAAGACCTCGATACTATTTATTTTCAAAGATCACTATCCCCCCACCCTCAATTACCTATTTGAAGACAGTCGTTTCTTCTCAAAAGATCTAAATCAAAGCAGATGCAATGAAACTTAGACAAGAACTCAATGGTGGGTAACACTCAAACTAAGAACATGACGATTTGTAACAACACGCTTCAGCCATTCTTGCTTCTAAGTATATAGTAATAAACACAGAGCTGTGGGAACTTTCACATGACCTGGTAGTTCATTAGCTACTAATAGTATTACGATGAATCTAAATGTAGAATTGCAAATAGCAGTTAGGCCTTTTTTTTTTTTAAAAAAAAAAAAGGGGATATTATAATAAAAAAAAAAAAAAAAAAAAGGGGTTTTTTTTTTTTTTTTTTTTATTTGGTTTTTTTAAAAAAAAAAAAAAAAAAAAAATTTTAAAAAAAAAAAAAAAAAAAAAAAAGAAAATCCTGTGTAAAGTTCATATACCTCAGCTAGATCAAGCCTAGGGCGCTGAAGTTCTGGGATGGACTAATGTTCCGTTTATACAAACCTTGCTACGGGAATGCCATGTAGATTGGACTGGACAAGTCTTGCGTACTTATACAACGCAAAAGTGCAATGTACACCATATACAGCAGTGCCACTATAGAGATATTATTACAGGCACGGGGTCATATTTATTATAAAGGAAGCGAAACCTCTTCACACAAACACATATTTCTTGGAACAACAAAATTGAAAAGATCAATCAGATGGTGCAAAATTACTTGAGTAAAGATGATATAATCATATTAAACGGGATGCATTAGTGCAAAGCTGTTGTTCTGCAAAGCCCGGTCGGACGCTAGCTCAATATCAGCAGCCATTTGTCAACATGTTTCCCTTTTCAGCAATCAGGATGACAAAATAACTGGGAAATCGAACATTAATAGATGAATATAATAAATTCTTATAAGAAAATATGTATTACCCTGCGCATATCCATCACAAAACCGTACTAGGAAGAAGAGCGAAAAGGAAATCGACAGCATCATCATTGAATCCATATCCTTACTTTATCTTGGTATTTGTACTTTGACTTGAATTTAATCAAGACATAGTTGCAGTTTCAATATAGTGATTCAGAAGGAAGTTTAGTTTCCTAACTGGTTACTAAAGAATAACTTAACATCACCTAAAAACAGAAGAAAATTTTTAATCACTCATCCGCACAATGCATGTATATTAATCATGGTTTCCTCAACGTTGATACTACTTAGTTTCCTTATTGTTCAGTCGGTGCTTTATTAAACAACAACAAGCTTACTTATTATCCGTTGTTTTAATAGGTTGATACACAACAAAGATTGAGTCAGAATATCATCAAACGGTACTTAGAGATGAAAAAATCGAAAACAAGGAAACAATGGTCCAGGCCAAAGGGCAAGATCGCAGCAACATTGTGCTTTAAAACTCGTTCAAGCTTAATTACTCAACGACCTCGCCAAACTTGAGAAGCCGATGACCCCTATTGATCTCTTTTGACTTTCGGGTAACTAGATCTTCAGTATCTTTTCGTTGAAGCTACTGTTTTGTTTTTGAAACTTATTTTATTTTGACATATAGTTTACGTGTGATCATCCTTCCATTTATTTATCAAGAATTATGTGCTTAGTCCATATCTTCTCATTTACATGTATAAAGTCAACGCTATAGCTTTTATGAGTAATTTCAACTAATTTGAAATACCGCAAATGTATAGATAGATTTAAATAAATGTTTCACAATTCTAAACAATATATCATACGTATGGCTTATCCTTGTTAATGATGACTGTTAATGTGTTTTCAGATATTATAATGATACATTTTATATCTGTTAACTAAACTGGAACTTTTAATAGTTTTATACTTACCATGTCAATGTAACTTTATAAATCTCTTTCCACTTAGGGCTTTACTAAATATACACTGAACAACTTTTCTAACGCTACCAGCAGCCTTTTCGCTATAACTTTAAAACTACACAAGATAATGAGATTGAATTTTCAGGGCAACTAAATTAAAGCAAAATACATTGTTAGATACAAAATTTGAAACAAAAGTATTTTTTACAAGTTTAGGATTTTGTAATTAATTTGATGGACTCCACATTATACAAATTCGCAAAGTAAGCAAATGAAGTAAGTTGATAAAAACTAGAGAATTAACGTCAACTGGTTTACTTTAAAGTTTCTAAGATTGAAACGAACACAAAATGCAATGGATTTTAAAAATATGTATGTTTTAATGATAATTAAGTCAAAGCACTTAACATGACAAATTGTAAACATATTGGTAGAATGTTCACCACTTTTGCAGCTAGATAGGCGGTCGTGCGACACGCGCTCATCCTGACTCAAGCACATGTCCTAATTATTCCGTAAATGAAGAATGCAATTAGAATTAAAGATTCTTTAGTGTAACTTAAAGATAGGAATGCAGCAGGTTTTGTGTGCACCGATATCCCCAACCCAAATTCTGAAAGAATCCCTGCCAAATGACGTATAACAAAAATGTCGCGCCATGTAGTTTGCCAACAAAGTGAAAATTAAAAAAAAACATGTTTTTTATGCAAAAAGTTGATAACTGTTAAGTGCATTGGTATTAGATATAACAAGTTAAAGAATTTGATAGAATTTTGCAAATAAAGCGTTCTTACGCGTTTTCACAAATTTCAATTATTGGCGAAATGTGCGAATTAGAAGAATATGGGTTGTATCAAATTATTTATAAAATATTTAACTTGAGGAATGTTTTTGTTATTAACTTTGAATCAAACAATGTCTTATATATTAGTCTAATTTCCATAAAACTTTCACCTCATTTAGTTGTGTAGTTTTAAAGTTATTGCGAAAAGGCTACTAGTACATGTAGCTTTGGAAAAGTTGTTAAGTGTATCTTTTTACAAAAGTTTGTGCTGTTTGATGTTCCTACTGTTTATGTCGTAAAATACCTGTTTCCAAGTAAAAATAAAAATTCAGAGTAATCTGAATATCCTGCTGCGCCTTTGCGGCTCTGCATTTATAGTTTTATTGTTTGGGATCACTGAACAGCCACATGACACGTTAAAAAAAGCTGCAATACAGAAATCTGTTTATATTGTCTTTATTCAAGAGGTGTATGATTTAATTTAAAGTAACATCTGCGCACTTACATGAACGTAATGATGTTCTTGAGTTATTAATGTCAATGCATATTCATAGGAATAAACATTTTAACCAAGGACTACAATCGAAATGCACAAAGACGTATCAAGGCGTAAACGTCTATGTCAAGCATTAGAACTCATGCAAAACAACATTAATTTGAAACAAATCGAAAATGTTCAAGTAATAAGAAATAAAAGATGGGATTTTAAAATACGTAAAAGCAACATTTTTTTCACGATTGTAGATTGTATCGTTCTAAATAACATACTGGTGAAGAGCTTTGTATTTCAGAATGTATACTAACATGAAATTAATCTCATTTTCATATTATACGAATGTACTAAACACGGTTTGATAAAATGTACGTAGCAAAATATTCTTCAAAAAATAGACGAGTTTAGAATAATAGTGAGAAATCTAGACCTACGGACATAGTGTAAAACCTACAGTATATAATGCATAAATCCAGACTCTGTGTTGCTTTATGTGACTGATAGTAATTCAGACCCCTTTTGTTGCCTGTAATTTTGAAGACAGTTGACGAATGAATCGCTGCATTACTCATACCGATACGTCACAGTCATATAGCTTGCAAATCACATGATGATTCGATATTATTCAGCTTTCACCGAGGATGCTAACACTACATATTGCAGCAATTTCATTATTTAGGAGAGAATAGTGGTTTGATCTAGATCTTTAAAGGTGGATTCGGTGCTCTGTGAGTTGAATTTACTTCAATACAAATCACAACATAGTACATGCTCCACGAAGGTCTATCAAATTACAGCACACATGTTACAAATGTACAAACACCTTTGTATTGATGAAAATCACCTAATAAAATCTTCTTTTTTTTCACCTTCTTTGCCAAAATTGATGTAAACAATGCTCTTGATGGTGTATTTGTCTTGTGGAGTTAAAATAATTATTATTGTTTGCAACTTTATATAAATGTCTTTAATACCCGATACATACACGTACAAGTTCTGCTAATCGATGACTGAATAGTTTGATTTAGCGGTGCCGACGCATATTTGTGAACAAAAAAGAAATCCGAGTGAGTTTGAATTTCTGTCTTAATGCTTAAAATTTGTTCATGTTGGCATTTAATAGTTATGTAAAGGGAAGAAAAAATACAATACATGCAATGAATCAGAATATTAATCATACCAATATCAGTTAAACAAACTTCGTGAATGTTTAAAGGGACATGCCAACTAAATAACCCCCAAAACATAAATAATAGAATCTTTGAAAGTATTTTTACTTAACCTAAAAGTTTCATCTATGCATTCCAAGTCATTATCGATAAGATCAGCGGTTTAAAATATACTGCAGTACCATAAACCATTTAATAATCTATGTAGAGTTGGTGTTGTACAATTAATGGGTGGATGCAATTTTTTACAGAAAGCCTCTACATTGGTTAATCGTGGTAAAATGAGGCATTTCCCAATAGGTTCTTCTTTGAAATTGTATTTATTTATCATTTTATGTTCATAGAACACATAATCTATGTTTCGAGAATACAATCTGCTAGATGTAAGGAGTGCCCCTTTAATAACGATTTTCGAAAACTTTGAAAACTAATAAATTATTTTTTCAAATATTTTAATGTCTAGAGATTATAAGTTTTTAATTTTTTTTTTAAAAAAGGGTGCCATTGATATGCCAATGACTATACATGGAAGTAAGTGTACTAGAGTGAGAACAATAATCGTTAGTAATGAGTCAATACATAATTTATTACAAATGTTTCAATACATAATGTATCATTATATACAGCATAAGGGTTCGAGCCCTGCTACCGACCATGTCTCCTTATGTGAGAAATTTGGCAGTTTCTTACGTAGGATAGGGGTTTAGTACTGTTTCTACTCATGAACGGTGATTAAGGTGAACTGACCGCCCGTTAAAATGACCAAAATATGGTTGTAACGGATGTAAAACGTCTACCGCAAAGAGGCTTACATTAGTTACAATAATAACAATCTACTGTACGTACTGTAAGAGCAATTAATATTATATAACAGCCACAAGAATATATGGTATCAAAAATAAGACAAAAATCACTCGATAAAAATCGCTACATGATAAAACATAATATTAAGATGACCAGCGACACGGGAAAATGGGCCTTGAAAACTAGCTTTCTTGCATATTTTGAACAAACAATATTTCAATATCAATATTGGAAAATTTCAGTTACCTACGTTCAGTACATGCAAAACTACAACATTTTGAAAAAGTATACCTACGGCGTCATTATTCACTCAAAAAATGACGTCACATACCACAATTTGACGTCAAAACTCACTTTTATTTACATGGGCAGTAAACTGTTCCGGTAATCATTTCCTAACAGCATCATTTATTTTTGGTTGCAACATTATATACTCTTTCAATATATATCATATCTGGTGAACTATTTCATTTTTTCTTTCAACGATCTGCCTTTTTCATAGGGTTTAGCCAAGATTAAAAAAAAGAATAATTTCAAATCGCTGTTGCCATAGTAATGGTCTTGGATGATTTTGAAGCAAATAGAATGTTTCTGTTGAATAAAATATAGTAGCTATCAGTTTTTATCATTGGTTTTGCATTTAAAGAGGGTGACAAAAATGTAAATTTTATGTTGTTTTTTTATCAATTATTGTCGAATAATGTAACAAATGTCCGAAGGTACATTTTCGCGCGTCGAAGGTCAGATAATAATTCGCCCAAGATGATATTGCCAGTTGGTGACACAATTATGATACAGTTACTATGATAAATGACCAATTGTCAGTTTTGCAGCCATCTTTGTTGCCTTGTAAGCGACTTAGCAATATCAGTTGTGATGTTTAAGTCCTCTATATACTGACTGATTGTATTTTCTTTTATGAAATATCTGTCCAGTTTACTTTCGCCGAAGATGCAGTGTCCTTTCAAACTCAGAAAGGTTGTTGTGTTTCATTGTTGCAAGTGTTACCAAAATACGAAATTGCAAATTAAATATGACAATAACTTCACCAATAAACATTGAATTAGTATTGTTTTATAACGTTATGGCCCCTTTTTAGCTCGACTATTCGAAGAATAAGGAGACTATTGCACTCGCCCCGGCGTCGGCGTCGGCGTCGGCGTCTGCGTTGGTTAAAGTTTTTAATAAAGTCAAATATCTTGAATACTATCAAAGGTATTGACTTGAAACTCAAAATATATCTTTACCATCAACATCTACACCTGAGGAAACAATCCCCATAACTCTGTTTTGATTTTTGACAGATTTATGCCCCTTTTTAACTTAGAATTTTTGGTTAAAGTTTTTTATAAATTCAAATATCTTGCATATTATCAAAGGTATTGACTTGAAACTCAAACTGTTTGTTTACCATCAACATCTACATCCGAGGAAACAATCCTCATAACTCTGTTTTGATTTTTGACAGATTTATGCCCCTTTTTAACTTAGAATTTTTTGTTAAAGTTTTTAATAAAGTCAAATATCCTGCATACTATCAAAGGTATTGACTTGAAACTCAAACTGTTTGTTTACCATCAACATCTACACCTAAGGAAACAATCCCCATAACTCTGTTTTGATTTTTGACAGATTTATGCCCCTTTTTAACTTAGAATTTTTGGTTAAAGATTTTTATAAATTCAAATATCTTGAATACTATCAAAGGTATTGACTTGAAACTCAAACTGTTTGTTTACCATCAACATCTACACCTGAGGAAACAATTCTCATAACTCTGTTTTGATTTTTGACAGATTTATGCCCCTTTTTAACTTAGAATTTTTGGTTAAAGTTTTTTATAAATTCAAATATCTTGCAAATTATCAAAGGTATTGACTTGAAACTCAAAATATATCTTTACCATCAGCATCTACACCTAAGGAAACAATCCTCATAACTCTGTTTTGATTTTTGACAGATTTATGCCCCTTTTTAACGTAGATTTTTTTGTTAAAGATTTTTATAATTTCAAATATCTTGAATACTATCAAAGGTATTGACTTGAAACTCAAAGTATGTGTCTACAATCAACATCTACACCTGAGAAAACAATCCTCATAACTCTGTTTTGATTTTTGACAGATTTATGCCCCTTTTACTTAGAATATTTGGTAAAAGATTTTATAAAGTCAAATGTTTTGAATACTATCAAAGGTATTGACTTGAAACTCAAAGTATGTGTCTACCATCAACATCTACATCTGAGGAAACAATCCCCATAACTCTGTTTTGATTTTTGACAGATTTATGCCCCTTTTTAACTTTGATTTTTAATGGACTTAAAATGTATGTTTACTGTCAACATCTTCACCAATGTTTTTGATTTTTGACATTTATGCCCCTTTTTAACTTAGAATTTTGTCACAGTTTATACCAGACTAACATGGAAATACTCGAAATGGCTTTCTTTTGAAATATCATAGAATAATTATGCAGCATGCAGCGGTCATGCTTTTTTAATTCTATACATTTCAATTTTGAAAAGTTACAGAGTTATTCATGATCAAATTTACAAGGTTATGTATTTCTTTGAAATTATCCCCTCCTCCCTCCACTTGGCTTACAGAATCCAGAGTAAGGCTTTGAATGTAATGTACATTTACAAAGGTCTTTGAACAAGTTTCATATCTTTGACCTTAATTCTTACAGACAATTACACAATACTCCTGTTCTTTGACAAAAAACCCATTTTACCAACAACCTTTCGAATAGTCGAGCGTGCTGTCATGTGACACCTCTTGTTATTATTAAGATCAACATGTGCAACTGGTACTTTGTCATATAACTGCATGGTTTGTCGGGACAGTATCCATTACCATTTACCGGTGCCTCGACCAACTATGAAAACCATCCCTTGAACATATTTCCCTTGATAGATCGCACTTTACGGGATCCCAAGTTTATAGAGTAAATACGTAAGAAACTCCCTAGATTCGTCTTTAAAATACTAGATTACAGTAAACACCGTATATAACAAACTTCCAAGGACCATTTAAATTTGTTTCATTTATCCGGAAAATGCATTTTCATATTAAATAAAGAAATATCGGAATCGGACCAAGAAAATGTGTTCGTTATATCCAGGATTTTGCTCATTTCCGAGTCGTTATATGTGGACTTTACTTTATATCTATTTAATACAATATTTTGTCTGTCTTTTTCAGAGGGCTGATAAACTGTAAATTACGTAAGAGAGAAACCTTCACCTATTCCATTCACTGTACATTCATAAAAGTTTCGTTGTGCAGATCCACTGTAACGTATACCAAAATCAAACTACAATGAGCAGTTTAAACATAAACTATGTAAGTCCTGTTGAATATTTCTCCTTTAAGTATGACATACCTTCAAATGAAAGTTCGAACATCGTTTGAACACTAGTTACAAATGCATAAACTAGTTATGATTACTTACGTACAATGTATTTGATGACGATTTTATTTAATAAAACATACAACATATAGAGGTTACATGATTGTGGTTACATTCCACATCTGGTAAAACACTTATGTTTGATGCAGGATTTAACGTCTCTCTCTTCTGGAAGCGTATAATACATTTTTTTCAGTGCATGGAAGAAACGTTTACGATTTCTGTGTTAATGTTAACAGCGTTTTCTGCAAAATACAAATGTTGTATTAATTTACATGGTGGCATCAAGAACTGACTAATTTATAAGTAAACAGTTAAAGGTATATTATGGCATCCTAACGAATGAATCAAATGAATCGGGTTGAACTTTTGCTTTTTTAAAAAAGAGTTATTTTGTCTAGTTAATTACGTTCCTTTTGACTTATAAATGTATGTATTTTTCAGGGCAGGCTCCAGACTTTGCATAATATAATGCCCTGATAACCGTGAACGTCGTCATGTAGCTTTACTTCTGTCCTAGACTAAATTGCACTGGATATTCAATAGTTTATTATCGCTATAACTGAAATGTATTTAAACCCAGTGTTTGGCGTCTTCAGAAGGGTAAACAGCTGTTCGAGTATCTAAAGTAAGAGTAGCCTACCATGTTCCAGTTCACTGTACATTGCACTCTCAGATCCTGTTCCATGTCTCTCCAAAGCTTCATAAACGTTTATTTGTACTGGTTCCCTGTAAGGCATTCCAAGATAAAAATACAGCAAGCTTTTTCAACAGAAAACAGCATTAGAAAGATACAGGCCATTTTTTAAATACTGTATTAAACATGTGCGACAAATACAGTTCTTGAAATAGGTTTAAAAATGATTATGTCGTCCTTATGATACTTATTGACTCCATTTTAAGGGGGTTTACAAGACATGTTATAGCACGTCTGTTTTAAGTACATTTACTTAACATGTCGTGTGAACAGTGTAAAATGCAAGCACTAACTGTAAAGTAGAGGAACTTATTCTATTCTTACAGTAATTTGACCGTACAATTCAAAAACTCAAAAGGCTGTCTTCTTATCTATATGAAACAATAAATTGGTGAAAATAAAATATAACCCAGACTAAATAAACTAATACCGTCCAAAATTCTGCAATTACTTATATTAGATAATGACCATAGTTTTACAAAAGGTACATGCCTTGCCCTTTTATTTATTAACTGTTGACGATATGCTGCATTAAGGTGCAATCACTCTTTATAGTCCATCATATCAGCGCGTGAAATAGACAAGATTGACTAAAGAAATATTGAAACGTAGATTGTTGAACATACTATGAACGACTCTAATATATGTGCTTTTAAAAGCATGCGTGCATTAACATGTGTGCTGAAATGCACCGCTGTATAGACACACCACAAAGTATGTAATTAATAATTAACAATTTTTGTGGACAAAATGTTTTTAATTCAATGAACAATAGATAAAAACGTTTACATTTGGTGTTCTTCTACAGTCGGTACACCGCTAATGTTTGGTTCAGGATTTGATGCATCTTTCTTTTTGAAGCCTATATTTACAAATAATAGCAAACATCTTATATAAAAATATATATGATAAAACACAAAAAAAGAAACATTTCGTGATTAAAAGAAGTTACTGAATGTCTAGTAAGATTTCCTTTCACTTTACGAAACGTTTGATTACAAAAGATTTTCTGTTTTAATCCGTATAATTTTTATTCGCTATGAAGAAAAAAAAAAATAAAAATAAAAACAAAAAAACAAAAAAACAAATAGGTAAAACAGAACTTTCATTAGTGATAATTCGGTTCGCAAGTTGGTTTGGCTACGAACATATAATTTATTATGACACATAATATACATACATGGTATACAAGATGATTCCTTTTCCGACATAGGTCTTCTACAGCATAGGTACACCAGGGTACAAATGATAACCAATGTGCTTAAAGTCAAGAGAGCTCCCAGTACCGAAAAAACTATTGTCGAGGATGATGTATCTGAAAAGTAACGGGAAAGTATACACTACATAAAGATTATGTACGTTTTAACATATTTTCATGCTAACAGCAACTGATTCTGCTTTCGCACCCATTCGGTCTTATTCTGATCTGAACGTTTTAGTTTTCAGTCAGAATAACTATCAGCGTGCATCCCTATAAACAATAAATCATTAATGTAATGCTACTTTCAAGTTCAGAATACATGGAATATTCCAAACACAGATGGCAAACAATCAAGTAGTAAATGCACAAGAGCTACTATCGACATTCCTTGAGACAAACAAGCAGGCACACAACTCTTTAATCTTGCAATATCAAAGTTAACGTTATTTCTAAATTAAATAAGTTAAAGACATATCGCTCTTCCTATAGCAAGATGTTAGTCTATAAACGTTGAGTGCAAGCATTACAATTGTGCGCTGTATCTTAAGTGTACATGTAAAGCATTCTCTGTATACACATGCTACCTGTGTATAACTAGTAACCTACCTTGAACATACACATACAGACGTCTTTCAATCACCGTTGCCGAGCCTGCCAATGATGCTCTACAAATATACTCTCCCGTGGTATCTTCTGAAACCTTCCCCAAGTTCAGTTTGTTTCCAGAACTAAATTTTACCCAGCTGATGCTGCACGAAGGATTGCAGTCCGCCTCGCACGTTATTTCCGATAACGATTCTCCCGGTGTTAGATAGTATGCAGTCTTTGGTGGTATGAATTGTAGAGGACAGGAGGGACCATCTAAAGATAATATTAATTATAAGACAGATATTTATGTCTTCATTGAGACATCATGAAACACAAAATAGTTATTCTCTGGTTAGAAGTTTTTAAATTGACACATAAAATCCACTTTGTTAATTCAGAAGATACTGTTTGTTGCCAAAGAAGACATTATTGTCATACATGTTTGTAAAATCATTTTTATTTTATCCATTAAATTAAGGCCAGGTAACTCGCACAAACCTCATCGTTAATGAAGCGATACATGTACCTTCGCTGTGCAAGTCATCCGGTGAAGGTTGCTAAACAAATTTGTCTAGGGAGAGTTTTCTCATTTGTACTTCATAACAAAAGACGTTGTTGAAAACAAATCGAATGTGATTCGACTTGTATGCCACTTGGGTTTCTGTACGACAGGTTTCAGCAAAAACGACTGGAAATTCATTCTTTTTGACGGGTATGTCAGGTTATACAATCAAATTATTT
This sequence comes from Saxidomus purpurata, assembly GCA_022818135.1. NCBI lineage: Eukaryota > Metazoa > Mollusca > Bivalvia > Venerida > Veneridae > Saxidomus > Saxidomus purpurata. The sequence continues at coordinate 2,051,901 of JAFMSR010000013.1, forward strand.
CAGAAATGCTAAAGTTTAAGAAAAACAACCAATATTTCCCATATTTTGCAAAAATACATTGCTTTATATTAACAGGCAAATAACTTTAAAGGGAGTCGTGGCCTTGAATAATTGGTGCAGCTACAAATGTACTTGATACTGTGGTTTGTCTTGTTAAAACGACTCATTAGCAAAGAACATAACATGAAGCCGAATCCATTAAATTAGCCACACAATTCAACCATTTCAATTTCACAAAAACTGCATTATGTATTCAGCAATATTCAAACAAAACAATGTATAAAAGCTGAAATTTACAGTATATGTCTTATGTTACTGGGAAAGAATATCTTGTGCATGCCCATCTTTATAAGATACAAACAATTGGAAAAAGATACAACATCAGCCTTTATAATTCTGGAATTTAGCATGTGTATGTCATGCATATAACTGCTCCGATGGTGATTTTTTGCCGTTTCAACCAAAGCAAATCCGTCAGATATAAAACCACACATCTATTATCAATTTAATTCAGACATCTTTTCAGCGTTGTACAGTTTTCTTGAATAACATTGGTACAATAATTTAACAGGTATCATAAAATCAGACTTCTTTCGTCCGTCGGAGAGCTGGACGACAGAGATATTGAGACATTGATCTTCACCTCTATACATAAATACAAAAGGAGTTTTTATTTTACTTTGTATAGTAACAAAAAGTGATTTAACTGTTAAGCATCTTTGAGAATGCTCTACTTTCATTCACACAGATTCAAAACTATTAGAGAGAGAGAGAGAGAGAGAGAGACAGAGAGACAGACAGACAGACAGACAGACAGACAGAGGCAGAGAGGGCAGAGGAGAGAGGAGAGAGAGAGAGAGAGAGAGAGAGAGAGAGAGAGAGAGAGAGAGAGAGAGAGAGAGAGAGAGAGAGAGAGAGAGAGAGAGAGGCTTATGACAGAAAGTTTCCAACACGACCTCTATGCTGTTACTAAAAACATGTTACATATATGAAGATAAGATATAATTACTTATTACAAACAATGTCCAGCAAGTACACGGATCATGACTAAGCAAATCACCAACATGTGAAAACTTGTAAGTTCCATTGTCGAATTGTGTTATGTCCTTGAGAAATATTGTAAGGTTCCCATGACCGTCAGCAGATATATTCATTCTTCTCTCGAGGGACGGGCTTTCAAACGTTATCCCGCGACGTAAGTCCTCTATATCTTCCAATGGACTTACATATGAACGGAAAATTGTTTTAATAACTGCAGCAGTCGTGTTATAAAAATATGATATGGGTTTAAACAAAACTGTTTTTGTCGTGAACTCTGCAGTTGATCCTTCATTGACATTTAAAGTAACGTTTGTATCACAGCCTGAAGAAGAATATGAAGAAACGATTAGCGTGTTACATTTAGTGCAATCTTCATTAAACATAATTATTCTGAATGTTATAATATAAATATGCTTAAATAATGGTCTAAACCTTCTAAAGTCCGCCTCAGTAGCCGAGTGATTAGGGTTGCTGACTTAAAACCACTGCAATCTCTCATGAATGCAAGGCTTACTACCAACTATATCTCTTTATGTGAGAAATACTCTTACGAGGTAAGAGTTGTAGTGATGGTTCTTCCCAGGAACGATGCTTAGGGAAAACGCTCGTCTGTAATGACCGAAATACAGTGTATACGGGCGTTAAACTGATACTACAACATCAAACTATTCTTACTGGTGTATACAACAAATTAACAGCTGAATGTAAGTCCCCTTAAACTGTCTATTAAAAAGACATTCACTTCTGGCACTAACTGTAAATTAGAGAATCGTTACATTGCTTGAATACAGTCATGGCTGTCTGCACATTCTTAGAAGCTACAAAAACATTTAATATAGAAAAATCTGCATCTGTATCTTGAGCAATATCGTTACAAGATGTAACTGATGATTCAGGAGAGAGTTAGGAACAGTCTATATGATTTCCACTGCCTGACAACTACCAGAAAAGTCCGGGGACAACATATAGATCTCATCATCATCTTCGTTCACTTCATTAATGTGTTCTTCACCGTTTGTCACCTGATTCCAAGTTTTGATGGTTAGAAACCAGTTACGTTTGGCCAATAGTTACAGAACGGAATGATAGCCCATCTAAGAGACTGAGGTAAAACACCAAATGCTTTCAAGTCAGCAGTGATTTCAAACAACGCTCTGTCGTTACTATGTCCTAACATAAACACTTGTCTTCGAAGATGTTCTATCTAGTGCTTACTGGCCAAGGTATCTAACTCTGAAGTTTCGAACTCGGAAAATCTCAAGGCATACATGGCTGCTGCTGTTATTTCTGCCTTGCTATACGCCAATAAAATATAGACAATTTATAGCAAGCACGGATGAAGACCAGGTATTAGAACGGACTAATCGTCTGTTTAGGCACATCTTACGACAAAAAATGAAACGTATGTTAAGGCAAGATATATCTCGCGTAGGTTAACATTACACCAGTGTAATGAATGCCGTCTATAGCATTCCTATATATGCTAATGTATAATATACACAATATATTTTGTAGTCTTGTTACAAGTCCCTGAAACATCTCTTTTACTAATTCACATCCTAGTTTTGTTTGAGAGCCAGTCTACTATCAAGCGCTGATTTCAGATAAACACTGTCCAAGTGTATAAGACAAACTTATATAAAATAGAAAGGAAATACTGCAAGAATAAAGTAGAAAAACACTTACATTTTACCAGATTAGTAACTAGTCTATATATTTTGCTGATGAAAGCGGAAAAGGGACAGCTTGAAAGTGTTCATACGAGCACTGATATTTAGGAACACTATTGCACAAGATCAATCATATGGTGAAAAATCGCCTTAAAAGGTACACATTAGTACATGAGAGGCGTATTTACGCAAAACCTGTGCTCAGCTAAGCCCGGTTATCTGCCATTTCAAAATTAGCAAACCACTTCCCATTACACGTAACCCATGTGTGGTCGGTATTTTGTTCAACCTGCAAACGTCCGTGGACACAAGATCAAGTCTACTGTTGTTAAGTCGTAGTCCTATGCGCATATTGATGGTAGAACTACAGCATTTTTATTGAAATACCGATGCTTTCATAAAACTGTAAACTTTTAAAGCCCGCCCTACTTAAAAATCAAGTTAAAAAGATACAACCTTGCATACATCCTTCACAAAACGGCACGAGGAAGAAGAGCGAAACAAAAATCGCCAGTTTATTTGAATCCATATCCTTTCTGTATTTTGGTATTTGTAGTTTAACTTAACTTTAATCATGACATAGATGCAGTTTCAATATAATAGAAAGAAGTTTCCAACTGGCTACTGACGAATAACTAGATATCACCTAAAAGTTGTACAGAGGAAATGTTGTAATCATTCGTCTGCACAATGCCGATATATTCATCATAGTTTCCTCCAGGTCCAGACCACTTGACATATAATTAGTTTCCTTATTTTTCAATCGGCGCTTACTTTCTTATTTAACAGCAACAAGCTGAACTATTATTCATTGTTTCAACAGGTTGATGCATACTAAATAATGAGTCAGAATATCCTCAAACCGTATCGAAAACAAGGAAATTGATACCAATTATTTACTGTTATCAATCATTTTTTAAGTTTCAGTTACCATGACGTTAGTCCCTTGCGATCTGCATCAAATCACTAAAAGTTTAAATGAAAATGTGGTATTCGCCTAAAATCAGTTATTAGTTTAATTATATAACGCTTATCAAAATTTTGTACAAAAACTTCGTACCAAATATAATAATTGTGAAATTTAACTGACCTGTTTCACACGTAACATAAAATATTGTAACTTCTTGCATACAGAAAGTATCAAAAATAGCCCTGCTCTTTGGTCTTGCCCTGTGCTTATAAAACAATGTTTGCGTGCCCATCTGAGTTTGGATCAATATCAAAGTGTAACATTTTATAAATTCTTTATAAAAGTGTTTTCTGTAAAATTATTCTATCTAAAATTATTTTAAACTAAAGCTCTTTTGTTTCTCATAATGCACGTTGCTTGAATATAAAATCGTGTTGTGCTTAAACTATGGCCTTGGTCGCATATACGTAAGATGTCCGTACGATTTATAAAATCGTACGATTCAACACACTTTTGAAATCCGTACGGTCTCTGTACAATCGTAGCTTCTGGTCATATGTCGACGGTCCCGTCCGATCTTTTGAAGGATGCAATTGTAGGATATCCGTATAGACATCGCAGAGAAATCGAGCAGAGCTTGGAAGGAGCTCGGACGTACCTCGTACGATGCACGTGTGTTCGTACGGCGTCCGTTCGTTCCCGTACGGTGTCCACATGGTATCTGTCCGACAATAATAAACCATTTCGATGATATCTGAAAATATTTCATTTTTACATGGATGTCGTATGGAGTCCGTACGGTGAACATAACGCCCTTCGTAAAGATGGACATGAAAAAGGATTTATAAGCACTTGGCCTAATCTATGGAATTTACATATAATTTCAATACGGTAAACATTCGTCATTTGGATGGCGAAGTGACCCTTCCTTTCTTTGTACGTAGCTACTCTACTCATTTACTCATTAAGTCATTTCTGTTAGATGACACGATGATTATCGGGCAAAGTAGTTCTAAAATTATATATCACGTGACAGCGGAGAGTAGACTGCTTGTCTTGTTGCCCAGTCGTGCCCATAAGGTCTAAGTGCTACACAACTACCTTTCTACTGGTAGAATAAGCTAAGCGGGTAAAAATATCATGTACACAATTATCTCTTGGGTTGAATCCGGGAAAGTGTGGGGTCAGCATGCTACAAATCGGTACCAATACAAATGATACCAATATTTCTGAGACTGGCCGTTCCGATGCTTTAACTTAGAATTCAATATATTTTGTTACATGCAATTATATGTTCGCTCAGCGTTTACTGTTATTTTTACTCAATGTATGTGTTGTCCTTTTGCACTAGGCAAAAATGTGGTCTGTATCTAGTCAGTTCAAACCTGAAGTGTGTACATTGTGTGCTGCCTTTACTCATAGTAAGATGATTTATTCTTCAGGGTGTAAGTCTGGCTGTTGATATGAGCAGTATTTCATGGTGTTTAGAGATAACTTTATCATGTTTAATCTCTTGATACAGTATTTACTTTAAAACCAAAATTCAAACGGGGCCAAACCAAAATCGCAGCCCCCAAAACGGGGGGCGGGGCCCCCAGAAGACCACACCACACACACACACACACACACAACAACACACACACACACACACACACACAACAACACACAACACACACAATCATGTACACACACACACATACACTACCAACACACACTAGCTTACAAAAAATCACACTGCACATTAAACAGATAACAGTTTATGCTTTAAAACATCAATAATCTCTACACATTAGTTTTTAAAACTTAAATCCATTTTAAAGTGAGCAGTTTATCATCTGACATGAGCAACACTTCTGCTTCGTGTTTGATCAATTACAGCTACAAACAATGTATTAAAGATTTCTAAACTTATTCTATCTTTTGGTCTTGTTTGTACTGTCTCTTCATTGAGGTTAGACGTAGACTGTATCTTGGTGAAGAGCTTTGCATTTCAGAATACTAACATGAACTTGTTCTTATCTTCAGCTGTAAGTCATCCTAATTATTTGAAATATTTAAAACATAGACACTGAATGTATAGAATATGGTTTTGATAAAATGAACATTGCGAAATATTTATACTTTGTCTAAAACATGACGAGTTTAGAGTAATAATACGAAAAGTACACTGCCTACGAGCATAATGTAAAACTTAGTGTATCAATACAGAATTTGTGATCTTTAATGTGTCTGATAGTAATTCAGACATCTATTGTTGACTGTAATTTTGAAAACAAATGATGAATGAATCACCGCTGCAATCAGGCTTATACACCACAGACACGCTTGGAAATCTCGTGATGATCCGATAGAATTTAACTTTGACTAAGAACGCTTACACTACATATTGCAACACATTTCTTTGCTGAGGACGAATCGTGATTTGATTTAGATCGTTGAATGTGAAATCCGTTGCTCCTTAAGTTGATTTCAGCTTCAAAATAAATCATAACATAGTAAATACCCCACCAAGGGCTATCGAATGATAGCATAAATTCTACCAACAGCTTTGTATTTTTATGCGAATCTCCTACTAAAATGAGTTTTTAATTTTTGACCCATTAGGCCAAAATGGATGTAGAAATGCTCTTTATGGTGTATTTATGTAATATTTCGTCATGTAGAGTTAAAATTTTTTATAATGTCTGCAACTTAATATAACTGTCTTTATTCACCGATTAACTTTTACATACATCTATAATTTCTGCTAATCGACGACTGATTCGTTTGGTTAAGCGGTGGTGCCACTCGTTTGTAAACAAAAAAGAAATCTGATTTTTCGAGATTACAAGAAAAAGTTCGGTAAAAAACATGCCAGATTTTTTACCATGACATAAATAAATCAAAATCTGCAAAAATACAAAGCACCAGATTCAACCTTCAATAGTCTGCCCATGTGAAGTATGTTGATAGTAGAGTGAATAAATATAAGTACAGTGTGTTGTGCGAGTACACATCTTGTCACATGGTGAAGGGACGTCATTTGTGTTATATGTATTACATGTAATATGCAATTATACGTCAAAGAAATGCCAAAAATGAAGATGAAAGATGCAATGCTTACTCTTGTGAGCTCAAAACATATGTTTGAGAATCTGTCCTTGGCTAAATGTCTAATATTTGTTCATATTGAAATTTAATAGTTAAGTATAGGGAAGAAAAAGTATAATACATGCAACGTGTCTGTATAATGATACCTTTATCTGTTATGTAAACTTTATAAATATTTAAGAACAATTTTCAACAGAACTGTTACACTGTTTTTCAAATAATCTAATGTCTAGAGATTATATATGGTTTTAGTATATTGTCTTAAACTGGGGGCCATAGATATGTCAATGACCATACATGTAAGTAAAAAGTACTAAAGTGAAAAAGTCAATACAGTATCAATTACAAATATCACTATTATTATGTATAGCATCAGGCAGATGAGCCTTACATTAGTTTTAATGATAAAAACACATTTTAAGAGTGACTGAATTGGCATTGTATCGCAATTTATTAACAAAAGCGCCTAAAATATTGAGTTATTAGTGTTACATTTAAGTAAAATAATGCATCAATTGCATTCATAACGCAGATTTGTTCAACATTAATGTTGCAAGACCATGTTAAGGTCAAATGCACACAACGCAATCTGATTATTCTTATTTCCAGTGTGATATAATGATGCACAATGTTTGTTGACTCACTCCAAACAATCTTGAAAAAAACTAAATACAATAACCATGGCAAATGACCGATCGTCAGTTTTGTAGATTGCACATTAAACCATATCTGTTGACATGTAAGTGCATCTAGCATTATAACTTATTATATGTAAGAACTCTAAATGAAGACTGATTGAATTATATCGATTCCAATATCTGTCCAGTGTATTTACGCCAAAGGTGCAGTGTCCTTCCATACCAAGAAACGTAATAGTGTTTCCTCTGAAAACCATTTCCTAGAAGTTCATGTTGTTCTTTACCATTACATGACAGACACATTTACGAGATCTGTGTTTATGTATGCATCTGTAAGGAATAAAATTTAATATTGATATTTCATTGTTGCAAGTGTTACCAAACAACGAAACCGCAAAGTACATATCATGATTATTGCACAGATAAGCATGTTATTACATGTAGTATTGTGTTATTACATATTAACCTCTTTTCATTATGTAAATAGATACTTGCTTTCTATGTGATATTTTTTGAATGCAAAAGTCGCAATAAGATGCTACATGCAACAAGTACTTTGTCATATAACTGCATGATATGTCGGAAGAGTACCCAGCACCATCTACTGACACCTTGACCAAGTACGAAAACCACCAATCGAACGTCTTTGCGTAGTCTTATTTCCATTGATAAATTGATCTCTACGGAATCCCTAGTTTATATAGTAAATACACAAGAAACTCCATAGATTGGTGTTAGATTTTACAATATTCGATTACAGTAAATTCCGTAATAACAAACTCCTAAGGACAATTAAAATTTGTTCCTTTTATCCGGACAATGTAATATACATAAACGTATAGCCTTTTCAGTTTTAATATACGAGGATGAAAATCGGGCCAAGAAAATTTGTTCGTTATATTAAGAAGTTCGCTAATTCTTCAATTGTTATATACGGAGTTTATTGTCTATTTACTGCTATAATATAATATTATTATGTCTGACTTCTTCAGAGGGCTGCTGAGCTGTACTTAAAGTAAGGGAAAAAACCTACCGTGTACCATTTTACTGTACGCTTCGTTTTCAGAAACCATTCCATCTCTCTCCAAAGCTTTATAAAAGTTTCTTTTTGCAGACCCCCTGTAACACATGACAATGTCAAAATACAGTGAACAGTTTCAACATAATCAAACTTTAGATTAAAGTCCTCTTTGACGTTTCTCTTGTAAGTATGACAAACCTTCTAATGAAATTAACAATAGTTATAAAGAAGTTATAATTACTTTCGATCAATGTATCTGATGATAAATTCTATTATAGAATTACTCATTCATGATGCATAAACAATGTTATACGCTTTCGTTAGCGCTTATTTGCCGATCGGTAACTGTTTGCGCTCTTTATCACTGAAGAGTACGCAAGAGCGGTAATCTATGAAAATTCAATATATAATATAAAGAGTTTACATTTGATTATCTTCCACTGCTGCTTCAACACGTATGTTTGATGCAGGCGTTGGCGTCTCGTTCTTCTTGAAGCCTAGAATTTACAAAGTGCGTACATCTCATATATATGTATGCAATCAAACAAAACCACACCGAAATAAAGGTTTTATGGTTAACAGAAATTACCTTACTTACAATTTGTTGTTGTTCTTTAACTGTAAATTCATTATGAGAAATGAAACAAAATAGCTAAAGATAGAACCATTAAAATTATTAATTGGATTCGCAAATTAAAAGGGCTGTGAACTTACAATTTCAATTACTTTATATACTTACACCTTATGCGATTTGATTCTGCGTTAGGCATATCATATCTCCGACAGAATAGACACAATACACAACATATGAAAGCCAATGTGCTCAAAGCCAAAAAGCCAGCCAATTCAGCAAAAACCAATGTTGTATCTACGCAGTAAAAAAAACTAAAAGTAAACAAAAGTAAAATAAAGCATTTTTGCTGGATGACAAATAAAGCTTCATAATAAGGCAGTTAGCATTCATTTCTACTTGGGTGGCGCCTGATTGCAGCTTTCATTATAATAATAATAATGATAATAATATCTTTATTTAAAGAAGGTAAACACATTATGACAAATAGACAAAATATTTACACATTTTCAATGTGGCCTTCTGAGGAAGATAGCATAGATAATACACAAAATGAAATGAAAATTAAACGTAATGAAAATGAACAAATTTTCTTTTACACATCACCAAAGACAGACAAACACTCATTATATTAAATACAAGCACGCATACAAAAATGTATATACAATATCATGTCAGTATTAACAGTATTCGGATTGTAGTAAAAACAATTTGTAATGATATTTGAAAGATTTGATATTTATTTATTATATATTATTCTTTTCAGACAACAGTCCTCTGGGAGCGTTTTAACAAAAGTGACTGATACATTTGTAACAGGGTTACTATTATTCACCTGTTTTACAACACGGGTATATTTACATATACATGTAGTTTATAAAGTATAATATAAAGAAGTCAATCGAGGGTTAAAGGCATTTATTGTTTTATATATTTTCTGTTGTAGATTTTTAAACTGACCTTGCAAAAACACAATAAACCATACAAAAAAATTAAGATTTCTTCATTTAATTTTCAAATTGCATCGCTTATGACAAAAGGGTCATGATGCCAATAAATTTTGTAGGTCATTGTAATGTTTGAAAGAGTTACGCCCTTTTTGTACTAAGATTTTGTTACGAAATCATTGGTTATTCTGAAAAGCGTAAAAGGGCGACCCAAGTGTTCCACTGAACACCCATCTAGTTGTATATTGTTCTTACAAATTACAACCAATGTCTAGCAGAGATACGTGTATGAACCACCAGTAACCCATTAATCATAGGTTCCGTCGTCGCATTATACCCTTAAGAAATATTGTTAAGTTTCGCGGACCACCAGCAGACACATTCATTCGGCTCTCGAGTTTTTTCATTGAGCAAGATCCTCTAAGGATGTCACTGATGCTGCAGGAGAGACATATGAACAGTCTATATGATTTGCATCGCCTGCCAACTATAAGAAACATATCGCAGACAATAGGAAGATCTGAATGTCTTCTATACCGATGATCGTGAACGGCAGTTGCCCGGTTTTGAGGGCAACACTTCCATTTTGACCGATAATTACACGATAGAATGACAGGGAAATGCTTTCAGTCAGCAGTGATTTCAAACAAATATTGTTCTAGAATCAACAATAGTTCTTTATGATATTCTGCTCAGTGCTTACAAACGAAGTCGTTGACCAGATTCAACGAAACATAGTAAAGTTCTCAGCGACATATCACAGTATCAATCAAAATCAGAACTAAGAAAACTTAGGTTTTGCAGCAACTAGCTTAAGCCAGCGTCAATACTGATCATAGTCTCATAAGTTTATTACTATAAACAAGGGCTACGGGAAAATGTCCCAAAGTACAATGTACGTATGATTGTGTAGACACTTACGACGGAAAATGTAGAAACGCAAAGTGGAGATCAGCTAGACTCAGCCAAAGCACATTGGAGTACAGGTATATCGGTAACATACCGTCTCCCTCGGTCAAGTGCTTTAGGTATCCGCCTCGGGAGCGGGAGGTTCGAATTCTGATATTGTCGACTCGTGAGACGGAAGATAGTTAAACAATGGTTACTGTATGCCTACCTGCCTGGTGTCTGGCGTTAAAGGATATGGTATGGGACGTAAATTCGTTCAAATAGTCCAAGTCCCGGACGCAGAGGTCGGGGAAATACTATTTTCCCTTTTATGTACCCATGATATTTTGATAAAGGAAGTGGAAAATGGAACAGTTTGTCATGAATGAATTCATATATACACATACTCGTATATCTGGGAACAAGATTGCACAAGACTAATAAGATGATATAAAATAGCATGTGCGCAAATCACATTTGTGCACTTATGTTATACCTGTGCTCCACTTATTACGGTCAGCCGGCATTTCAACATCTGCAAAGCACTACCCACAACATATGTTCCACATATGGATGCTATTTTCGTGCAAACATCCATACACAAATGATTTAGTCAATTACTAAAATCTCGTGATCCTCATCGAACATATATGGACGAGTAACAGCAAGTTTTAATGAAAGTACTGTTGTCTTAATACACAAAAAAATGTATAATTATAAGCCCTTATTTTCTGTTCTGTTCAAATTAAGATTAAATCTAATAAAATAATATTACTTTGCCTATATCCTTCACAAAACGGCACGAGGAAGAAGAACAAAAGGAGCATCGACAGCATCTTCATTGAATCCATATCTTTACTGTACCTTAGTATTTGTATTTTGACTTAACTCTAATCATAACATAGACGTAGTTTCAATATAATAATGAATCACAAAGACGTTTCGTTTCCTAACTGGCAACTAACGAATAAATTACATCAAAAGAAAACTTTTTATTAATCATTCATCTACACAATGTCTTCATTATATTCATCATAGTTTCCTCCGGGATGATCCCACATGGTGGCAATATTTTTCAAACGGCGCTTGCTTTTTTAAACAATAACAAACCAAAGTATTACCAATTGTTTCAACAGAATGATACATAAACAATGATAAGTCAACAATAACATCAAACCATATGTTTTGAAAAAGTCGACACCATTTCGATCCGACATATTTGATCTTAATATCAACCTTGGTCTTTTATATGGGGTAGTCTTAATTGAGTAACGTTATTGAGCAAGGTAAACAGCAAGAGAAAGATAGCAGAATTGGACAAATATACAAATATACTGGAAGTTTCAACAAGTTACAAATTTGTATAAAAATCTATACACAAAAAGTTTCAATAAGATGCTCGAGTTGATGTCTGGTGCACATAATATATCATCAGAACAAAATGACTGAGATAAAGAAACCTATCAATCCTTAAGGTTCCAATTGTTCACGTGCATTTTATGCAGATAACAGAATAATAGTTTCTGTCATGTTTCCGAATGAAGTTATTCTATCAGTCAGTCCATGTTGATGATAAACTCCGGACACTTCGGGCACTCCACACACGAAGCACTAGTACATAATCAAATATAATTACAGATTTTGACATTGACTATCAAGGTAGCTCCCTAGATGTGTGAACATTTTGAAAATTGCTCCATGGATATAGAAGTTACAGAACATACACGAAATTCGGGCGGGCGGGCGGACGGACGAATGGATAGACGGACAGACAGACGGAACTGAACAAACCTACAGTCAACAATGGTCTGTATTCTGTTGGAGACTAATAAGATAAAAATTGTATTACCCTGTTCATATCCTTCACAAAACGGTACTAAGAAGAAGAGCGAAACGAAAACCGTTAACACTTTCGTTGAATCCATTTGTAAATTAAAATTGTAGCATGATTTATCTAATAGTATCATGATTCATCTTAATCAAAATAAGATCTGTATTGAATATTGAAGTATTTAAGGACCAAATAATTTAAAAGTTGATTTTAGAGTTATTTGGAAATATGTATTTATATTAAATTTAATGTTGAAGCCGTTGTATATGCAACAGTTTATTATTTTATCTTTTACCCTCTTGGTTTTTTCCGACAAATGCAGATCATGATCAGTGTGCAGGTAGTCTGATCATAATCTACACGTCTGTCCGCTATTCAGTTAGAAGAGTACCAAAGCACCCCTTTGAACATCTTATGATTCTTTTCGAGCTGAAACTAGATGTCGAAATGCATTTTACAAAAAAAAAACTTTCTCTATTGACTGTGACTTTAGTTGGCTGCAGAACCTCTGTTTGAAATTTTGTTTGATTAACCTCAGGAAAATTGATGAACAAAGGGCGATAATGCGATACAACAACACGATGCGACAGCACGATGTATTTGTAATACCACGTCGGTATTTACTGCAATGTATATAGACGGAAGAATTCCAATATTTATTTTCTTTACCTAACTGGTGACTGAACTGTGACTTTACTCCTTTCAAAATTCATTTGAGTAAAAATTTCATTTCCATTTATAAAATGGAGAGTATATGACATGTTTTTCCTGGTCGATATAATTTCAATAGATTCTGCTTTCTTGAAAACAACTTTTCGAGAAATTCCAGCCCTTATTTTTACGTTTCTAAGGTTTTAGGCATGAACATTATATATTATGTTGAAAGTAGATGTTCAGTGTGGGAAACAGTTTAAAATGATAGTCAAAACTTCAAATGTGCAAGGAAAGTGATGCATCTCGCATGGGTCTTTAAACTGATCATAATAGTATTATCAGCGATAAAGAAATCTTTGCTTATACCAAACAAAAGTTTTCGTTCGAGAGTGACTCGATAAGCTTCAAGCTTTCTTCACAATCGAGCTCAAATAAATTGGTATAAACTTATTATTATTTTTCAGCCTATTTTGCACATTTATATATCATAGTTGTGTTCTGAGATTTTATGATTTTAGTTTCCAAACATATACAGTAAGCCATAGGTCAATTAGTATAGACAAGACAAGACACGACATGACAATTTTATTGCATTCATATTAGACTGAAAAGCCCATGATGACATACATATTACAAGACATACAGCAAGTTTATGCACGAATGTAATGAAGTAAAAAATAAGGTTATTATAGTTTAGAGTTAGTAATGAGTAGATATTAAAATAGAAATATCATTTTGTTTAGTGGGCAGATTTATTTATAGTCCAATGAACTCGCCGAATAAGTGTTTATTTCTTCGTTCTGTTTTGTACAGAACGATAACAAACCTGATCTATGGTCAAAACAGTTCACAGTACATGTACATGAGTATGTCAATTTGATCGCTTGCGGTTGATTAGAAAGTAAAATGGGGCATTTTACCGAATGACAAATAAAGCTTCACAATAAGTATGTTAGTGGTCATCCGTACTTGTTATAAGAAACATGAAAAGTCTAATTGGCTAACGCTCTTGTCTATCAGTTTATTTACTGTAACAATAAAACAGTACGGATAAATACTAACATGTACATATATAAAGTGTGACACACATATTCTCCTTTTCACTTACTGATGTTGACGGCTACATCAAACAACAAATATTAGAACAATTAAAGAAAGATAAAAAATGATTTGTAACGTGACATGGGGTTTAAGAATTAAAGGTATTAATCAACTGGAATTTAAATTCTAAATTAGGTATACTAGCTAGCAAGCTAATTTAGGATAGAATTGTAGTAAATCATTTTAACTACGAATCTTATAATTTTATAGGTTTTTGTTGGGTCACCAATTGCTTCCCCGAGACTCGTCAATATTATTTGCCTAAACTCGAATTAAATGCATATGCAATGTACTTGTGGAGTAATCGTAACACTAGCTTGCGCCTCAAGTAATAAATTAAATATATTTGTCGGAATCTGTAGGCTTTTCAGTGAAAACATTTTAGGTTGCAATGTTATGGTATTTTTAATAACCAATCTACATTAAATTGAATTTACGAAAAAGGGAGATCAAAGAGTGATATATAAAAACTTGCACAAAATGTCATACAATGTAGCACACAGTTCAAATGTTTCTTCTGAGATTCAGTGTCTTATACTTAATTTTGCACGGTGTTCGATCACATAAATATATGTCTTTCTACTATTCATTGTTTATACAATGCTGGAAACTAACAAATCAAAACAAATCAAAACATAATTAAAGCAAACTTTCTTCTGATCAGATTTTGTATGAAGCATTTTGCCAAACGCCTTGCTTTATATGCCCGAGTTCTTCCATGTAGTTAATTCTTAATGTACACCTCTTGATCTTCTCGGTTAAAATGTTTGCCGTGGTTGAGGTGATCTTTCAGGCACAAGAACACTGTGAATGGTGTTTTCTCTTAATCATTTTCTAGTTAACATTGTTATGCCCCCGAGGGTGGCATATTAAAATGGCACCGTCCGTATGTCTGTCCGTGATTACATTTGGATACTTAGGTGGCTAAAGGAACAATAGGTAACAGTAAATACTCTTTGATGTCATTCATTCCATAAGCTCTTAGGTGGCTATGTTTTCTCTTATGTGGCTAAAATGAAAATGGAGAGAACAATAGAGTAGCAACATAAGTATCCATATGTTAGAACGTTCGTCCGTGCGTCCGCCCTGTCCTGGCTGTAACTTTGTCATGCATTGAAGGACTTTAAAATAACTTGGCACAAACGTTCAGCACATCAAGACGACGTATCGCGTGCAATACCCATGTCCCTACCTCAAAGGTCAAGGTCACACTTAGAGTTTGAAAGTAATAGAATCCTGTATGCACAGGTTCGTGTCCAGACTGTAACTTTGTTATGCATTGAAGGATTTTAAAATAACTTAGCACACATGTTAAGCACATCAAATCGACGTGTCGCATGCAAGACCCACGTCCCTACCTCATAGGTCAAGGTCACACTTGGTGTTTATACGTAAAGGAATCCTGTATATATATACACACATTCGTGTCCGGACTGTAACTTTGTCATGCATTGAAGGATTTTGAAATAACTTGGCACGAACGTTCCTACCTGAAAGGTCAAGGTCAAACTAAGAATTTGAAAGGAATAGAATCCTGTATATATGCACACATTCGTGTCCGGACTGTAACTTTGTCATGTATTGATTGAATATAACATAACTTGGCACAAATGTTCAGCACACCAAGACAA
>JAFMSR010000013.1:2072893-2147606 GCA_022818135.1 Saxidomus purpurata
GTGGTATCAATTGTAGAGGCCAAGAGGGACCATCTAAAGATAAAAGTGATGTATGTACTAATTTAGGGATCGTCCTATACAAAGAGGTAATGTTAGTGTATGAGGGGTGATCAAGGATTAACCGAAATGTTGTTATATTTCTTTAATTACTCAATATTTAAATATATAAATTTTACATACAAACACATACAAAAACATGCAAACTTTAATTCGTCATACAAGTCTTCACAAAATGATAATTTTCTCAGAAACACGGAAAGCAATTTTAAACGTTTATATAGTAACCGACCTCAGCTGACCAGGGAGCATGACTGAACAATCAGTAATACATTAAGTTGCTTGGACAATGCTAGTGTTTCTGATTTGAAAATTTTGGACAAGGTCATTTCCAGATTGGACAAATATCACCGTCATTGTCGTTTCTGTTAGAACAAATTGCTAAAGATATGTACAGCGTTATCAGAATCATAGAAAACGCGTTCTTTTAATAAATTTTACTACTGAATTGGCTACTGTACTACTGAAATATTAGAGACGATAATAAAGACATCCGGAGAATAAACCAAGCCCTTTTCATTGGTATTCGAGTAGAACCGGAGATTTAGAGACGGCACAGTCCTATTAGTAGATGCGATAGGGCAAACATGTTACAGTTTGTCGGACGTAACGTTGGTTTAAACAATCAAGGATGTTAATAGTGACACACGGTTCAATGTACGTGAGAAATGGAGATTTGCGGTCAAACTGGGTATAGTTATGGGAGTTTGTATGGTATCATGCACATTACCAGAACCGGTTTAGATAAAATATCATTACCAGGTGGATTCCTCACGTGTTTATGAATTAAAAGACAGTAGTTTACCGAGTAAAACATCAGCAAACGTCATGCTGAGTTCGTTGAATATCGCCGCCTTGGTGTTACAAGCCCGCTGCATTTGTATGTACATGTATCTTGAATGATTTTTTTTTGTAAAAAATGAATGAAATTTTCAAGATGGTCAAAAAGAGATTGAACATCAAATAATGTGACCTTTACATGTATCTCGCTACTGAAACCTATGTAGTAGTAATAAAAACAGTCCGGTTATTTCTGGTTCAACCCTCGCATATTTTGAATAAAAAGCGAAACCCATTCTATTGTTCATGTTGTGATGACATAACATCTAACAAAATAACCTTAATTCAGTAATCACTGGTCGTCACAGGGTTACTGTTACTAGTATACAAAATTTAGGTATAAGCAATTATTTTTTAATACAAATAATTAAGCAGGCACAAAATCAACCTTATACTAGTACCTACACTCAACTTGTAAAGTAAGATTTACAATCAACTCCAGTCTATCACCAGCTTGGGCTTTATATGTTATATTTTTCCCGTTCGATTCGCGTGTGATATAGGGCATCATTATCAAGTTTTTGTGCACACGAAAAAGATATGATTCATTGATTAAACGACCATCAAACATCCAATCAACAATGGGTTTTTCACCGTCGGTAGTTTCGAAAACCTGTCTGTTTACACAAAAACTGAGAACTGATCCCTCTTGTACAGTACCGTTGTCTTTGTCCGTTTCTATATCTGTAACAAAGTATGGTAACTCCGTAATGGGCATAAATACTAAGTAAGTACAATATAGTTTCTGTAATAAGAGCACCCTCCGGGACATAAATAAATGGACTTATTACTGAAATGGACTTATTATCGACACAATTTCTTTCCCTCATGTTTGATCTTACTATTTACTGCGGTCTTAATATCGGTTGTCCTTGGTAGCGGAACGTTATTGACATGGTAAAAACAAGTTAGAGAAAGAAAGCGTAATTGGACCCGATTGGCGGCAATTTTCAACAAGTAATATCTTACACAAATATGCAAGTTAAGCTTTGAAAAATCTATGAAACTTTACAAAGTTTTCAAAAGAATCTAAACGGAGTATCTGTGTGGTAAACGAATTCTATTTCCTGACGCAAAGGACTTAAATTAAGGAAACTATAAGTCGTTAAAATTTCGAAATTTTCACCTACACTTGTAATGAAAATAATTGCTCTGATAATAACTGGATGGTATTTAAAAACAAAATTTTGATAACAACACCATAATCTTGTCATCACTACACCAATATATATACCCCATGTTACGACTAAAACGTAACATAATTCCTATCTCATACAATGTGTTACACAACTAACTTAATGGATCACTATGTCTATACTTCAAATATAATGTATATACTGACCTGCAAAAGAAATGCAACTTTACCAATTAACTTGAAATTTAATAAATCCGGTGCATTAAAAGATCGCCTGGAGCAGAGACATAGAAGAAATGATAATTGTAATTACATGCAGATCGGTATGAAATTGAACTTTATTACTTATTCTAACATGACTCACGATTTTGTCTCTATACACAAAGAGTAGAACAATTATGTTATATCAAACCATAAACAACGCGGGAACCGAAATGCTGTAAACATGACGTCATATAGCGCCGCATGACGTAAAATGAGCGTTCGCGTAGAAAATAAAACGTTGCATTTATTCACCTTTTGTAATATCTGGTCATGTTAGAATCGAAATAACATCCTTTTCACAGTGTTCCCACTCTCGTAAAATATTACGTAAATCACGCAAAAAAATAAATATCGCGCAAATAATTTTCACCACGTGCGAGATCGCGCGCGTACGAAAATGCTGAGGACGAATCGGTTCAACTGGAATCCCCCAATATGTTCTAAAAATAGATCATGGAAATTCATTCTGTCATAACTGCTGGTGATTTACCGTTGACGTCATGAAATGTAGACGGGTTTGATATTCGAATGCTCTGGGAATTAATATTAGCACTTTAAAAGTGTGACCAATCTAATGATCCGGGCTTCGTCTGCAAAAATGTGGCAGACAAAGCATTGTGTTTTGCTTCACGGCGAATAAAATAAATGATGCCCAACAACAAAGTGAAGAGTTACCATCCATAAGTACTGAAACAACTACGAGTAGTGTTAAAAGTCGGGAAAAGTACCCGAAACGGTTTCATAACAAGTGATTGCCACGAGTTGTAAAAATTTTAAACGGTCACCGCTTGTGTATCATATAATTTTCATACCCCCAAAAATTGAGATTTACCCCTTCTTTTTGTGTCCAGGGGGTTAGTATACCCTTGAAAAAAATACTGAGTGGGAACACTGTTTTCATTGTTGTTATCGTCTAATAAACAATAATTTGTCGTACTGATAGGTAGTTATAAACCACTCAGGCCTTCGGCCTTCGTGGCTAGTTACTGGGTATCAGTACTCCAAATCAGTGTTTATTAAACGACTAACACCGCTGGAACGGATGTTATTTCATAAGTATACACGCCTGAATGGAAAAAATATATGCTGACACTTTTCTGTAAATAGAAAAAAATGAAAAAGTATGCGTTTGTTTTGCCTTTGAGAATACAATGTAACTTCTTCGTTAGAACATGAGCAAAATGTATCGAACTATCTTCCCAAAGTGAAAGTTTCATCAAAAATAAATGTTATTATTTTCACGAATATAACTTTTGATTTAAAGGTGGACACTTCGTATAAAAAGTGTACTTACAGAAAACATTCAAAGTAAAACTGACTTGTTTCACATCATCGCCATGCTTTACACGATATGTAACGTTCTGTTGGTCTTGCTCACGTGTAACACGTGGTATGCACATCCTGTCTCCCGTCACGTAGAAATTGTCTGTTTCGTTTTCATTTAGTCCGTCAAATAGCCAGACTACGGATATGTTGAGAGATAAAGCATCAACAACAGAAGATGCCGGGTTTCCTTTGAGACGTAAAGACGTCCCCTCTGCTAGGTACATGTGTTCTGTCTCTATACCTGTAAATAAATCTCTCATGCAGCGTTTGATCCGTACGACAAAATGGGAAAAAGAGTTTACAGTTCAGAAATGAAATTGTTAAGAATAAAGTTCAATTGCTGATCACAATCAGTGCACAGTGCAGTTTATACCATAAGTAAACAACATGATATACATGTACATTAGAAATTACAATGGGGTATCGATCCTAAGATTACCTGTACGGTAACATCTGTAATGTTCCGAATATCCATGTACTGTGGTTAGATCGGCGTTTTCCTTTGACTTAAACGAAACTTGTTTACAGAAATCTGGTTGCGAAACATAAATACCTAAGGTCTTAGTATAAAATTCCGAATTGAAACTATGCTGGGGGGGGGGTTTTTTTTTTTTTTGGGTTTTTTTTTTTTTTTTTATACGGACGAGTATAGTTGTGAACGGAAAATATGTCCAATATAGGAATTGTTTTTTACACATATTTACAGTATATATAGATATGTATATTGAAAATATTTTCAACTAAACTTTCTTTACAGAAACAGTACTTAGAAGGAAGAATACTGATACATTTCTATTCGGTTGGTTTACTTGCTTAATATTCATTGACTTCGAGATTCAAAGTCCTCGTATCGAAAATAATGTTTACAAATGGATTGATCGATTCACATAGAAGACAATGGATTATTTCATACTTTACTTACTAATCACAAACAATGTCCAACAGATATCAGGACTTTTATCAACCATTAAAAGATAAGTGCCATTATCGGATGGTTTTGTGTCTTTGAGAAATATTGTAAGTCTATGCTGATCATGAGCAGTCACATTTATTCTTTTCTCGAGTGGCGGGTTCCAATTCAGAGCATTTTCTAATCCAACACCATCTACACCACTGACGTTTAAAATAGTTTCATTCAATCCAAAGCTCGTGTTAACAAATTGTAGTGTGTGCGTTATCTGTAAGTCTTCAGTTGTGAGCTCCGCATTTGATCCTTTACTGACATAGGAAGTCACGTTTGCTTTACAACCTTAAGAAGATTGAGAGAACTATGTAAACAGTAACAAATTGTTTCACGTGTTATATTTCAAATAAAAAAATACCATGAAATATGCTAAATAGTTTTCCCAAACGGAAGTGTGACGAATTTTAACTGATGTACATTCCAGGTTTACAAATTTATCTTAATCGCTTTAAAGTGTCTCATGAAAAGGCATTTAGTTCAGTTATTTCATAAATCGTTTAAATATAACGTTAAGTGGTAATCATGCGCAACCAGTTTTATGAGTCCTAGGAATTATAAAATAGAGTAACATTTAAAGACACGCATAGTTGGTACACATAAGTACGGAAACAGAAAAAACTTTGCTCATTATCGATGTTGTTGACAGTCACATCAACTATCTCGAGAAAGATCCCCTGACCAAAAGTCAGTGAAACGTCCGGGCTGACCGAAGAACATTTGATTTGATTTCCGTCGCCTGCCACCTACAATAAAACTTGTCAGAGGCAATATGAAGACCTCAATACTATCGATTTTCAAAGATCACATTATCGCCCAATAACCTATTTGAAGACAGTCGTTTCTTTCTCAAAAGTACTTAATCAAAGCAGATGCAATGGAACATAGACAAACACTCAATGGTGGGTAACACTCAAAACTAAGAACATTGATGATTTGTAACAACACGCTTTTAAGTATGAAGTAATAAACACAGAGCTGTAGGATCTTTCACATGACCTGGTAGTTCATTATACTAAGTATTACGATGAATGCCAATGTTGAATTGCAAATGGCAGTTAGGCCTTTGGTAGATCCCGCCAAAGCATACAGGGGTAGATATATATCAATCCGAAAGAGGCGATCAAGCCTAGGACGCTGAAGTTCTGAGTTGGACTAATGTTCCGTTTATGCAAACCTTGCTACGGGAATGCCATGTAGATTGGACTGGACAAGTCTTGCGTACATATACAATGCAAAATGCAATGTACACCATCTACGATAGCGCCACTATAGGGATATTATAATAGGCACGAGGTCATATTTATTATGAAGAAAGCGAATCCTCTTTACGCAAACACATACTTCTTGGAACAACACAAAAGTATAGCATCTTTACTCATATTAACGGGATGCATTGATGCAAAGCTTTTGTTCTGCGGTCGGACGCTGGCTGAATATCAGCAGACATTTGTCAACATATTTCCCTTTTCAGCAATCAGGATGACAAAATTACTGATAAATCGAACATTAATAGATGAATTTAATAAATTATAAGAATAAAATATGTATTACCCTGCGCATATCCATCACAAAACCGTACTAGGAAAAAGAGCGAAAAGGAAATCGACATCATCATCACTGAATGCATATCCTTTCTGTATCTTAATATTTGTACGTTGACTTACATTTAATCAAGACATAGTTGCAGTTTCAATATAATGAATCAGAAGGAAGTTTATTTTCCTAACTGGTTACTAAAGAATAACTTAACATCACCTAAAAACAGAAGAAAACTCTTAATCACTCATCCGCACAATGCATGTATATTTATCATGGTTTCCTCAACGTTGATACTACTTAGTTTCCTTATTTTTCAGTCGGTGCTTTATTAAACAACAACAAGCTTACTTATTATACATTGTTTAAACAGGTTGATACACAATAAAGATTGAGTCAGAATATCATCAAACGGTACTTAGAGATGAAAAAGTCGAAAACAAGGAAACAATATTCCAGACCAAAGGGCAATATCGCAGCAACTGTGTGCTTTAAAACCCGTTCACGCTTAATTACTCAGCGACCTTGCCAAACGTGAGAAGTCGATGACCCCTATTGATCTCTTTTGATTTTCGGGTAACTAGATCTTCGGTATTTTCTACGTTGAAGCTACTGTTTTGTTTTTGAAACTTATTTTACTTTGACATATAGTTTACGTGTGATCATCCTTCCATTTATTTATCAAGAATTATGTGCTTAGTCCATATCTTCTCATTTACATGTATAAAGTCAACGCTATAGCTTTTATGAGTAATTTCAACTAATTTGAAATACCGCAAATGTATAGATAGATTTAAATAAATGTTTCACAATTCTAAACAATATATCATACGTATGGCTTATCCTTGCTAATGATGACTGTTAATGTGTTTTCAGAAATTATAATGATACATTTTATAACTGTTAACTATACAGGAACTTTAAATAATTTTATATTTGTTTTAATGATAATTAAGTCAAAGCACTTGATAAAACATGACAAATTGAAAATATATTGGTAGAAAGTTCACCAATTTTGCAGCTAGATAGGCGGTCGTGCGACACGCGCTCATCCTGACTCAAGCACATGTCCTAATTATTCCGTAAATGAAGAATGCAATTAGAATTAAAGATTCTTTAGTGTAACTTAAAAGATAGGAATGTTTCAAAATTCAGATACCAGCAGGTTTTGTGTTCACCGATATCCCCAACCCAAATTCTGTAAGAATCCCTGCCAAATGACGTATAACAAAAATGTCGCGCCATGTAGTTTGCCAACAAAGTGTAAATGAAAAAAAAAGAACTTTTTTTTTCTTTTTTTTTTAATGCAAAAGGTTGATAACTGTTAAGTTCATTAGTGTTTAACCCAATTTGCCCCCCAATCAAATCGCTCAGATTTTCAAATATATGTCTTTCTTTTTTATCAAAAATACCTAATGAAATCACTTAATTCATTAAGAGTTCGCTCTAAATAGAAAGCACTTTAGCTCCGCCTACAATCACGGGCCTATATACATATCGGTATATGTCGGTGGCTATGCAAAAGGTCAAATGAGGTTAAACACTAAGTAAGTTAGAGTTTATTAAGTCAAATTTTAACAATTAAGAAACCCCGGTCCCTCGCTACCGCTCGCTCCCTTTGGGTTTCTTAATTGTTAAAATTTGACTTAGTAAACTTATACTTGGTATTAGATATAACAGGTTAAATAATTTGATAGAATATTGCAAATAAAGCGTTCTTACGCGTATTTACAAATTTCAATTATTGGCGAAATGTGCGAATTAGAAGAATATCGTCCCTTCAGTGCAACAAGGTTGTAACTCCATTTTTCATTTTTTTTTCAAGAGAAGCAAAAACTTCCCTTTTTTGTCAAGCACTACCAAAAATGATCTTGTTTCTGATATTTATTTCTTGAATGAACAAGAAATCAACTGGTTGATCAAATTTTATACAATCTTTTATCCTAAAAGAGATTTTGTGAATTTCATGAGTTACAACCATGTTGCGTTGAAAAGAA
This sequence comes from Saxidomus purpurata, assembly GCA_022818135.1. Lineage (NCBI taxonomy): Eukaryota > Metazoa > Mollusca > Bivalvia > Venerida > Veneridae > Saxidomus > Saxidomus purpurata. The sequence continues at coordinate 2,081,013 of JAFMSR010000013.1, forward strand.
CACAAATATTGAATCATGTGCATAAAATATATACACTGATTTACAGTATTTGTATAAGTTGTTATTATTACAACACATGATCATAATTATTTTACCATAATTACCATACACTTTCCAATAAATGCCTTTAGTCTATTAAACGCCCTTTAACCTTTTCTAACAATGACCAGAAATCTAGAACTGAAATTTTATAAAAGAAAAGCCTGCTCTGCTGTATTATTACACATGAATATCATTGCATTTAAAACAACAAGCCTATCTGTTCAAGAAAATAAATTGTTTTCCCCTGATACATAAGACATGTGACCTTTCTTACAAGACTTAGTGAGAGACCAAAATTGAAAAAAAAAAAAAAAATAAAAACATTATTAAACAATATTATTCCTTACCATGGTGTAGAAGCACATAATAAATTGGGATTATATTTTATCGTCAAGTGTTACAAGGTCAACATATTTTTTCAATGAAATATTGATATCTTCATTTTGTGGAACAAACTGACTGACTATCCCCTACTTAAAGGAATCTGTTTTGTATTCTAAATGATATGGATTGTTTGTATTTACTTTTTTTCATAGAATTCCAGTACAGCTTTCTACACTTTAGCCCTTTTTTGGCCTAGACAGAAAAATGGTTGCATTCTTAGATGGAGTATATTGTTTTTTTAGCTCACTTTAAAATGCCAATTTGAGCTATTAGGATCACTCATCGTCCGACATCCGTCCGTACACTTTTTCCTTAAAGAACACCTCTGAAACCACAGGGCCAATGTTGATGACACTTGGCAGGGATGTTGCTTGCATGAAGCTTTGTCAAAGTTGTTCAAATAATTTAATTCCATGCAGAACGCTGGTTGCCATTGCAACAGAAAGGAAAAACTTTTTGACTTCTCAAAAACTGTAAGGTCCAGGGGTAAGATACTAATTGGCATGCAGCATTGTCTAGTGGACCTCTACCAAGATTGTTCAAATTATGACCCTAGCTCAAAATTGACCCCAATCGTGGGGGTCACTTGTTTGTTAGATGCGCTTATGGTCCACCATCCTTTTTCGAGGTATATTATGGTACGACCTGTAGAGAAACTGATACAGATACAAGGGAATCCGGGTACCAGACCCTAGCTCTTTTGGGAATAGACCCCTTGGTTCTTGTTTACATGCCTGGTGTAAAGCACCGATACACGTGAGACTACCTCTGAGTTTCTAACCAGTTCATCTCTAATGGGTGGGAAACACTGAAAAGCGTTTCTGAAATTTCCAGTACCCCGGCTGGGATTCAAACCGGGGACCTCCGGATTGGTAGTACAGAGTTTTAACCACTCAACCACTGCACCACCCTGGGGGTCACTTGATTTTACAAAGGCTTATTTATAGGAAAAAATTCAAAAATCTTCTTCTGAGAAACCACAAGACTTAGTGCTAAGATATTTAGCAATTGTAGCATTTCCTAGTGTCCCTCTACCAAGATTGTTCAAATTATGACTCCTGCCTCAAAATTGACCCCACTTGGGGGTCTCTTGATTTTACATTAGATTCATTATATAGGAAAAAACTTTAAAAATCTTCTTCTCTGAACCCACTAGGTCTAGAGCTAAGATATTTAGCAATTGTAGCATTTCCTAGTGTCCCTCTATCAAGATTGTTCAAATTATGACTCCTGCCTCAAAATTGACCCCACTTGGGGTCTCTTGATTTTACATTAGCTTCATTATATAGGAAAAACTTTAAAAATCTTCTTCTCTGAAACAACTAGGTCTAGAGCTAAGATATTTAGCATGTAGCATTGCCTATTAGACCTTTGCCAAGATTGTTCAAATTATGACCCCAGGTCAAAATTGACCCTGCCCAAGGGTGACTTGACTTACATAGGCTCATATTTGAAAAAGTTTAAAAATCTTCTTCCCTGAAGCCAGGTGAGCAATATTGGGCCATCTCGGTGCTCTCCTTTAGTTTTGCTGGACTTGTGTCATGGTGCTCTTTCGGTCTGTCTGTAAACTTTTCTTTGGTAACACTCTACAGGCCGCAATGTGTTTTTGACTGTGATGAAACAGAAGGGTGTCTTCAATCAATCTGTACATAATCTGTTTAGAAAATGAGTCATGCTGTGTAAAAACAAACTGTGCTACAGCAGATTAATGTTAAACCTAGATAACCAATGGATTTTCATTCTACAGCATCCATTGTCCAATGGATTTTCACAAAACTTGCTCAGAAGGTTGCCTACACACTGTGTGAAAACAACCATCCTGCAGCAGATTATTGTAAAACCTTGATAACACTCTGCAGGCCACATTGTCCAATGGATTTTCATAAAGCTTGCTCAGAAGGTTCCCTCCAACCTGTAGATGATCTTTTTCGAAATTAAGTCACACTTTGGGAAAACCAATGTGCTACAGCCAATCATTCTAAAACCTTGATAACACTACAGGTAATATTTTTCAAAATCTTTTCACAAAACTTACTAAGAACAGTCCACTCAGTCCAGTAGAGGGATACTGGCCCCGCATGTTCATTTAATGAGAGAAAATAACCATGGCTCTGGGTATGCCCATTTTGATGGTATTTATGTGTGATTGAATTTATATTGAATTTCTGAAGGTATAAGATAGCATGGTCACATGCATTCTCTTTTTGCTTTGCGCAGTACAGACTGATATTACTCTGAAAGATAAAACATTTGTACCTTTCTGGCTTAATGTTTTGATGAAACACACCCCCTCTACCAGCAATACACTCATGCCATATATAACAGTAACCATCCCCTGTTCCCATGGCATATATGGTTAACTCAGGACTACATTTGTAATAGACTGATGAAGCAAAAGCATTTGGAATCATGAGCAAATCAAACACTGAACCAGATAATGCTTTGTTTTCGTTACTTTTTGCACTCTGCTTATCATTGAGTATATTTTTATGTTGTCTCGCTTATAAGTCGTTACTAGAACCATATTTATGTAGCATGACTATGCTATTTTTGATAAATTCTTTTTACATTATGTTAAGAAATTGTAACAGTTAATCACATACAACCATGTTGCACAAAAGAAGTCTGCCACAAGATGCAGTTACTTTTGTCCAACAAGATTGTATCTTGAGTTACAACCATGTTGCACAAAACAAGTTGTATCAATTTCAGATACAACCATTGGACAAATATTATTTTTAAAGGGTTAACATTAGAATTCAATTTTCAAATTTTAAAATCCTGTGTATATATACATTTTAAATCATTTTTAACAAAAAAGTCACTTTTGTATAAAATGTCAGTTACAACCTTGTTGCACTGAAGGGACGATATGGGTTGTATCAAATTATTTATAAAATTTTTAACTTGAGGAATGTTTTTGTTGTTAACTTTGAATCAAACAATGTCTAATATATTACTCTAATTTCCCTAAACTTTCACCTCATTTAGTTGTATAGTTTTAAAGTTATTGCGAAAAGGCTATTGGTAGAGTTGGAAAAGTTGTTAAGTGTATCTTTTTACAAAAGTTTGTGCTGTTTGATGTTCCTACTGTCATAAAATACCTGTTTCCAAGTAATCTGAATACCCTGCTGCTCCTTTGCAGCGCTGCATTTATAGTTTTATTGTTTTGGATCACTGAACGACCACATGACACGTTAAGAAAAGCTGCAATACAGTAAATGTTTTATATTGCCTTTATTCAAGAGGTAAATTATTTTATTTAAAGTAGCATCTGCGCACTTAATGATGTTCTTGAGTTATTAATGTCAATGCATATTCATAGGAATACACATGTTAACCAAGGACTACAATCGAAATGCACAAAGACGTATTAAGGTTTATACGTCTATGTCAAGCATTAGAAATCATGCACTACAACATTAATTTGAAACAAATCGAAAATATTCAAGTAATAAGAAATAAAAGATGGGATTTTAGAATACGTAAAAGCAACATATTTCACGATTGTAGATTGTATTGTTCTAAATGACATACTTGTGAAGAGCTTTGTATTTCCGAATGTATACTAACATGAACTTAATCTCATTTTCATATTATCTGAACTGGACACGGTTTGATAAAACGTACGTTGCAAAATATTTTTCATAAAAAAGACGAGTTTAGAATAATAATGAGAAATGTAAACCTACGAACATAGTGTAAAACCTATATAATGTAACACTCTGTGTTGCTTTATGTGACTGATAGTAATTCAGACCTCTTTTTTTTCCTGTATTTTGAAGACAAGTGACGAATGAATCGCTGCTGTACTCATACCGATACGCCACAGTCACATAGCTTGCAAATCACGTGATGATCCGATACTATTCAGCTTTGATCTAGAATACTAGCACTACATATTGCAACAATTTCTTTATTTAGGGGAGAATAGTGGTTTGATTTAGATCTTTAAAGGTGGAATCCGGTGCTCTGTGAGTTGAGTTTACTTTAATAGAAATCACAACATAGTACATACTCCACGAAGGTCTATCAAACGTTAGCACACATTTTACCAACACCTATGTATTTATAAAAATCACCTCATAAAATCAATTTTTCATTTTGACCTTCTTTGCCAAAATTGATGTAAACAATACCCTTGATGGTGTATTTGTATACAATATTTTGTAGTGTGGAGTAAAAAATAATTATTATTGTTTCCAACTTTATATAAATGTCTTTAATAACCGATACATACATGTACAATTTCTGCTAATCGATGACTGATTAGTTTTGGTTTAGCGGAGGTGCCACTCATTTTTAAACAAAATGAAATCTGAGTGAGTTTGAATTTCTGTCTTAGGCTCAATGCTTAATATTTGTTCATGTTGAAATTTAATAGTTATGTAAAGAGAAGAAAAAATACAATACATACAATGAATCTGACTAATTATACTAATATCAGTTATACAAACGTTATGAACATTTAAAGGGACATACCCTATAACTGATACCAACTAAATAACCTCCAAAACATAAATAATAGAATCTCTGGAAGTATTATTACTTAACCTTAAAGTTTCAGCTATGCATTCCCAGTCATTATCGATAAAATCAGCGGTTTAAAATATACTGCAGTACCGTAAAAACAAAAATAATATCAAACAGGGAATGCCACGTACCAAAAACGCAGCCTCCCCAAAACGAGCCCCACAGCACCCAGAAGTGCACACCACCAACACACACACACAACACACACACACACACATCATGCATGTACACACACACACATACACTACCAACACACGCTAGTAAACCATTTAATAATCTATGCAGAGTTGTTGTTCACCAATTAATGGGTGGATGCGATTTATTACAGGAAGCCTCTGTATTGATTAATTGTGGTTAAATGATGCATTCTTCCCCATAGGTTCTTCTTTAGAATTGTATGTATTTATCATTTATATTCATTGAACACATAATCTATGTTTCGAGAACACAATCTGCTAGTTGTAGGGAACAATTTTCGACACACTTTGAAAATTGATAAATTAATTTTTCTAATATTTTAATGTCTAGAGATTTTAAGTTTTTAATATATTGTCTTAAAACAGTGCGCCATTGATATGCCAATGACTATACATGGAAGTAAGTGTACTAGAGTGAGAACAATAATCGTTAGTAATAAGTCAAAACAGAATTTATTACACATGTATCAATATCATTATGTACAGCATAAGGGCACGAGCCCTGCTATCGACCATGTCTCTTTATGTGAGACATTTGGCAGTTTCTTACTGAGGATAGGGGTCTAGTACTGTTTCTTCCCCTGAACGGTGATTAAGGTGAACTGACCGCCCGTTAAAATGACCAAAATATGGATGTAACGGGTGTAAAACGTCTACCGCAAAGAGGCTTACATTAGTTACAATAATAGCAATCTACTCTAAGTACTGTAAGAGCAATGAATATTATAAAACAGCCACAAGAAAATATGGTATCAAAAATAAGACAAAAATCACTCGATAAAAATCGCTACATGATAAAACATAATATTAAGATAATAATTCGCCTAAGATGATATTGCCAATTGGTGACAAAATTATGATACTATTTAAAACACCATTGACAAGTTTGCTATCGCGTCATGTATTTACTAAAAACGCCATCATAATAACAAAAACTACATCAAAGTTACTAGGGGGGGGGGGGGGGGGGGGGCGGGCCCCCCCCTTTTTTTTTTTTTTTTTTTTGTTTTTTTTTTTTTTTTTTTTTTTTTTTTTTTTTTTTTTTTTTTTTTTTTTTTTTTTTTTTTTTTTTTTTTTTTTTGGGGGGGGGGGGGGGGGGGGGGGGGTTTTTTTTTTTTTTTTTTTTTGTGGTTGTGGGGGGGGGGGGGTTTTTTTTTTTTTTTTTTTTTTTTTTTTTTTTGGGGGGGGGAGGTTTATTTTTTTTTTTTTTTTTTTTTTTTTTTTTTTTTTTTTTTTTTTTTTTTTTTTTGGGGGGGGGTTTTTTTTTTTTTTTTTTTTTTTTTTTTTTTTTTTTTTTTTTTTTTTTTTTATATTTTGGGGGGTTTTTTTTTTGGGGGGGGGGGGGGTAATTTTTTTCCCCAGTTTTTTTTTGGGATTTTTGATAAATGACCAATTGTCAGTTTTGCAGCCATCTTTGTTGCCTTGTAAGCGACTATAGCAATATCAGTTGTGATGTTTAAGTCCTCTAAATACTGACTGATTGTATTTCTTCTTTTATGAAATATCTGTCCAGTTTACTTTCGCCGTAGATGCAATGTCCTTTCAAACTCAAGGTAATTGTGTTTCATATGAAAATCATTTCCTAGAATTTAATCTTACTTTTTCCCATTACATGGCTGAAACGCTTACGAGTTTAAGGAATAAAATGTCAAAATGATTTTTCATTGTTGCAAGTGTTACCAAAATACGAAATTGCAAATTAAATATGACAATAACTTCACCAATAAACATTGAATTAGTATTGTGTTATAACGTTATGGCCCCTTTTTATTATTTAGATCAACACGTGCGTTTTTAAGTCCATATTTTTCAAATGCATACGTCTTAAGTTGCCATATGCAACTGGTACTCTGTCATATAACTGCATGGTTTGTCGGGACAGTATCCATTACCATTTACCGGTGCCTCGACCAACTATGAAAACCATCCCTTGAACATATTTCCCTTGATAGATCGCACTGTACGGGATCCCAAGTTTATAAAGTAAATACGTAAGAAAATCTCTAGATTCGTCTTAGACTTTAAAATACTCGATTACAGAAAACACCGTATATAAAAAACTTCCTAGGACCATTTAATTTGTTTTCCATTTTTCCGGAAAATGTAATATCCATAATGCATTTTCATATTAAATAAAGAAATGACCAAGAAAATATGTTCGTTATATCCAGGATTTTGCTCATTTCCGAGTCGTTATATGTGGAATTTACTTTATATCTATTTACTACAATATTTTGTCTGTCTTTTTCAGAGGGCTGCTAAACTGTAAATAACGTAAGAGAGAAACCTTCACCTATTCCATTCACTGTACATTCATTAAAGTTTCGTTGTGCAGATCCACTGTAACGTATACCAAAATCAAACTACAATGAGCAGTTTAAACATAAACCATGTAAGTCCTGTTGAATATTTCTCCTTTAAGTATGACATACCTTCAAATGAAAGTTCGAACATCGTTTGAACACTAGTTATAAACTAGTTATGATTACTTACGTACAATGTATTTGATGACAATTTTATTTAATAAAATATACAACATATAGAGGTTACATGTGGTTACATTCCACATCTGGTACAACACTTATGTTTGATGCAGGATTTAGCGTCTCTCTCTTCTTGAAGCCTAGAATACATTTTTTTCAGTGCATGGAAGAAACGTTTACGATTTCTGTGTTAATGTTAACAGCGTTTTCTGCAAAATACAAATGTTGTAATAAATTTACATGGTGGCATCAAGAACTGACTGATTTATAAATAAACAGTTAAAGGTATATTATGGTATCCTAACGAATGAATCAAATAAATCTGGTTGAACGTTGGCGTTTTTAAAAAAGAGTTCTTGTGTCTAGTAAATTACATTCCTTTTGACTTATAATTGTATGTTTTTTCAGGGCAGGCTCCAGACTTTGCATAATCTAATGCCTTGATAACCGTGAACGATCCATTAAACGTCGTCATGTAGCTTTTCTTCTGTCATAGACTAAATTGCACTGGATATTCAATAGTTTATTTTGTTAATAAGAAGATCGTTAGAACTGAACTGTATTTAATACCCAGTGTTTGACGTCCTTAGAAGGTTAAACAGCTGTTCGAGTATCTAAAATAAGAGTAACCTACTATGTCTCAATTCACTGTACATTGCACTCTCAGTGCATCCTCATGAACAATTTATTATTAATGTAAGAGTACTTTCAAGTGCAGAATATATTGTATGTTCAAAACACAGACGGCAAACAAGCAAGTAAATGCCAAGAAATAGACCGACAAACAGACACATTATTCTTTAATCTTTATGTATCAAAGTGTAAACGATGTTCCTAAATAAGAGAATTCTTGCCAGAGTCATATTTGAGTCACATGTATCTATAAACAGTGTAGTACAAGCAATGCAATTGTGCGCTGTCTCTAAAGTGTATCTGTATAACAATGATACATGTGTATTAACTTACCATGAACATACACGTACAGACTCCTTTCAATCGCAGTTGCTGAGCCTTCCCGTGATGCTCTGCAGATGAACTCTCCAGTAGTATTTTTTGAAACTTTCCCCAAATTTAGTTTGTTTCCAGAACTAAATACTCCCCAGCTTATGTTGCAAGAAGGATTACAGTCCACCTCACACGTTATTTCCGGTAACGATTCTTCCGGTATTAGATAGTATGCAGTCTTTGGTGGTAAGAATGTTAGAGGCCAGGAGGGACCGTCTAATAAATAGAAATAAAGAGAACTATGTCTTCATTGAAGCATCCTGCAACCCAAAATAGTTATGCGCAGCTTAGACATTTTTTAAATGACATATAAAATCTACCACGCAAATGCTGAATATACAGCTTGTTTCCATAGACGACATTATTGGTATACATGTATGTGAAATAATTATATTTTAATCCATTAAAATAATCCAGCATAGTACAACTCATACACGGACAGGTACAGTAACGCGCACAAATCTCACCGCTGATAAAGCGATATCTTTGCTGTGTATGCCATCCGGTAAAGGCTGCTTTAGACAAATTTGTCTAGGGACAGCTGTCTCTTTTGTACTTTGAGGTTGTTAGAAACCAATCGAATGTAACTCAACTCGCATGTCATTCGGGTGTCCGTACGCCAGGTTTCAGCAAATACTGCTAGGAATTCTTCTTTTTTGATGGGTAATGTCAAGTTTTACAATCAAATTATTTCAGAAATCTTAAAGTTTATGAAAAACAACCCAAATTTTTCATATTTAGCAAATAAATATTGATTTATATTAAGATGCATAAAACTTTAAAAGAAATTTGGCCCTGCAGAATTTGAGCAGCAACAAATATTCTTGATATTGTGAGCACTGTGCGAGACAGGAGGATGTAGAGTCATTAGCAAAGAACATGACATAAAAACGAATCCGATAACAAGTCACAACATTCAACCATATCAGTTTCGCACAAACTGTACAAATGTATTTTGTATTCACAAGCATACAAACAAAGCTACGCAAAAATGCTAAAGTCTACAGGAGATGTCTTATGTGACTGAGAATGAATACATTATGCAGATTATTGTAAGATACAAACTATACGAAAACGATGGAATATCAGCCGTTACATTTTGGACTTTTGCACGTGTATTTCATGCAAAGAAATGCTCACATGAAGATTTGTTGGCATTTGAACCAAAGCAAATTGAGTTCGATTGATTTCAATATAAAACCACACATATGTTCTCAATTTTATACAGACAACTTTTACCGTGACACATTTTTCTTGGATAACATTGGTACAACAATGTAACAGTTATCAAAAATTGTTATATTGATCACCAATATTTTTCGGCCCGAGAATTAAACTCTTATTTTATATATATTTATAAAAAACGCTAAATTTTGTATACTATACTTAATGTTAAACTGTGTACGTACATATTACATTTAACGTTAAATTAACTTCATTGACATCTTCACCATGCTTGACACGATATGTGACGTTCTTTCCATCATGCTCACGTGCCACGCGTGGTATCCACATCCAATCCTCCATCACGTGGAAATTTTCCGTTTCAGTCCCGAAATGTCCGTCAAAGAGCCAGACGACAGGTATGTTGAGAGATTGATCATCAACAAAAGAATGTGCCGGGTTTCCTTTGAAACGCACAGACATCCCTTCTGCTAGGTATTTACTTTGAGGCTTCACTTCTATATCAACAAACAAATGGAATTTGTTTTCACTTTGTAATTAAATAAAAAATGATTTAACAGTTCTAGATCTGAAAGAATGTACGTCTCTCTTTCTCACAGATCATTTTAGAGAGATACAGAGAGAGAGAGAGAGAGAGAGAGAGAGAGAGACACACACACAGAGACAGAGAGAGAGAGAGAGAGAGAGAGAGAGAGAGAGAGAGAGAGAGAGAGAGAGAGAAGAGAGAGGCTAGAGAGAGAGAGAGAGAGAGAAGCTAGAGAGAGAGAGAGAGAGAGAGAGAGAGAGAGAGGCTTATGACAGAAAGTTTCCAACACTACCTCTATGCTGTTACTAGAAACATGTAACATATATGAAGATAAGATATAATTACTTATTACAAACAATGTCCAGCAGGTACACGGATCATGACTAAGCAAATCACCAACATGTGAAAACTTAAGTTCCATTGTCGAATTGTGTTATGTCCTTGAGAAATATTGTAAGGTTCCCATGACCGTCAGCAGATATATTCATTCTCCTCTCGAGGGACGGGCTTTCAAACGTTATTCCGCGACATATAAGTCCTCTATATCTTCCAATGGACTTACATATGAACGGAAAATTGTTTTAACAACTCCAGAAGTCGTGTTATAAAAATATGATATGGGTTTAAACAAAACTGTTTTTGTCGTGAACTCTGCAGTTGATCCTTCATTGGCATGTAACGTTTGTGTCACAGACTGAAGAAGAATATGAAGAAATGATTAGCGTGTTACATGTAGTGCAAACTTCATTTAACATAATTATTCTGAATGTTATAATATAAATATGCTTAAATAATGGTCTAAACCTTCTAAAGTCCGCCTCAGTAGCCCAGTGATTAGGGTTGCTGACTTAAAACCACTGCAATCTCTCATGAATGCGAGGCTTACTACCCGCTATATCTCTTTATGTGAGAAATACTCTTACGAATTAAGAGTTGTAGTGATGGTTCTTCCCAGGAACAATGCTTAGGGAAACCGCTCGTCTTTTATGACCGAAATACAGCGTTAAACTGATACTACAACATCAAACTATTCTAACTGGTGTATACAGCTGAAGCTTAAAGTCCCCTTTAACTGTCTATTGAAAAGACATTCACTTCTGGCACTTACTGTAAATGAGAGAATCGTTAAATTGCTTGAATACAGTCATGGCTGTCTGCACATTCTTAGAAGCTACAAAAAACCCATTTAATATAGAAAAATCTGCATCTGTATCTTGAGCAATAAAATGATTCAGGAGAGAGTTAGGAACAGTCTATATGATTTCCACTGCCTGACAGCTACCAGAAAAGTCCGGGGACAACATACAGATCTCATCATCATCTTCGTTCATTTCATTAATGTCTTCTGATTCCAAGGTTTTGATGGTTAGAAACCAATTACGTTTGGCCAATAGTTACAGAACGGAATGATCCCATCTACTAGACTGAGGTTTAACACCAAATGCTTTCAAGTCAGCAGTTATTTTAAACAACGCTGTGTCGTTACTATGTCCTAACATAAACACTTGTCTTCTAAGATGTTCTACCTAGTGCTTACTGACCCAGGTATCTAACTCTGAAGTTTCGAACTCAGAAAATCTCAAGGCACACATGGCTGCTGCTGTTCTTTCTGCCTTGCTATACGTCAATACAATATAGACAATTTATAGCAGGCACGGATGCAGACCACGTTCAGGATATAGAGATATTAGGACGGACTAATCGTCTGTTTACGCACATCTTACGACAAAAATGACACGTATGTTAAGGCAAGATATATCTCGCGTAGGTTAACATTACACCCGTGTAATGGATGCCGTCTATAGCATTCCTATATATACTAGTGTTTCAAATACACAATATATTTTGTAGTCTAATTACCAGTCCCTGAAACATCTCTTTAACTAATTCACATCTTTGTTTTGTTTGAGAGTACACTGTCCCAGTGTATAAGACAAACTCATATAAAATAGAAAGTAAATACTGCAAGAATAAAGTAGAAAAACACTTAAATTGTACCAGACTAGTAACTAGTCTATATATTTTGCTGACGAAAGCGGAAAACGGACAGCTTGAAAGTGTTTATACGAGCACTGATATTTAGGAACACTATTGCACAAGATCAATCAGATGGTTAAAAGTCGCCTTAAAAGGTACAGACCCGTACATGAGAGGCGCATTTACGCAAAACCTGTGCTCAGCTAAGCCCGGTTATCTGCCATTTCAAAATTAGCAAACCACTTCCCATTACACGTAACCCATGTGTGATCGCTATTTTGTTCAACCTGCAAACGTCCATGCACACAAGATCCAGTCTACTGCTGTTAAGTCGTGGTCCTATTCGCATATCGATGGAAGAACTACAGCATTTTTATTGAAATACCGATGTCTTCATAAAACTTTAAGCATTTAAAGCCCGCCCTACAAAAAAATCAAGTTAAAAAGATATAACCTTGCTTACATCCTTTACAAAACGGCACGAGGAAGAAGAGCGAAATGAAAATCGCCAGTTTATTTGAATCCATATCCTTTCTGTATTTTGGTATTTGTAGTTTAACTTAACTTTAATCATCAAAAATAGCCCTGCTCTTTGGTCTTGCCCTGTGCTTATAAAAAAATTTGTGCGTGCCCATCTGAGTTTGGATGAATATCATAGTGTAACATTTTATAAATTCTTTATAAAAGTGCTTTCTTTAAAATTATTCTATCTAAAATTATTTAAAACTAAAGCTCTTTTGTTTATTATAATGCACGTTGCTTGAATATAAAATCGTGTTGTGCTTTAACTATGGCCTTGGTCGCATATACGTAAGATGTCCGTATGATTTATAAAATCGTACGATTCCACATACTTTTGAAATCCGTACGGTCTCCGTACAATCGTAGCTTCTGGTCACATGTCTACGGTCCCGTCCGATCTTTCGAAGGATGCAATTGTAGGATATCCGTATAGACATCGCAGAAAAATCGAGCGGAGTTTGGAAGGAGCTCGGACGGACCTCGTACGATGCACATGTGTTCGTACGGCGTCCGTTCGTTCCCGTACGGTGTCCGCATGGTGTCCGTACGACAATAATAAACCAGTTCGATGATATCTGAAAATATTTCATTTTTACATGGATGTCGTATGGAGTCCGTACGGTGAACATAACGTCCTTCGGGCCCAGTGCAGATATCGCAAGATCCCACACGGTGTCCATAGTATCGTACGAACATCGTACATTGACAGTGCAACTCCTCTGCAATAGTCGTGCGAGCACCGGCAAGCTCTTACGAACCTCGCGGTGTTCCAAATTCCGGACGGACATCGTACGATGCCCGTTTGAGCTCTACTAGGGCCCTTGCGGTGCCGATACGGGGCCGTAAAGAGCTGTTCCCGATTTCGATAATTTCTACGAGCTCGACGACAATTCGGGAGCTCGGTGAAACATTTCACCGATTCCTCAAGTCCTCTTCGATGCTCGCAAGAATATATGATGTCCGTACGGACTACGAGCGATTTTGCAAAATTTCGACTGAAAACCTACTCGTACGGAGCTCGTAGCGTTATTAATGTGACCAGGGAATAAGATGGACATGAAAAAGGGTTCATAAGCACTTGACCTTATCTATGGAATTTACATATAATTTCAATACGGTTAACATTCTTCATTTTGATGACGAAGTGACCCCTTCCTTTTTTGGTACGTAGGTACTCTACTCATTTACTCATTAAGTCAGTTCTGTTTGAAGACACAATGATTATCGGGCAAAGTAGTTAACGGTGCTTTTTCTAAAATTATATGACACGTGACAGCGGAGAGTAGATTGTTTGTCTTGTTGCCCAGTCGTGCCCATAAGATCTAAGTGCCACACAATTACCTTTCTACTGGTAAAATAAGCTAAGCGGGTAAAAATCTAATATACACAATTATCTCTTGGGTTGAATTCGGGAATTGTGGGGTCAGCATGCTACAAATCGGTACCAATACAAATGATACCAATATTTCTGAGACTGGCCGTTCCGATGCTTTAACTTAGAATTCAATATATTTTGTTACATACAATTATATGTTCGCTTAGCGTTTACTGTTATGTCTACTCAATGTATGTGTTGTCCTTTTGCATTAGGCAAAAGTGTGGTCTGTATCTAGTCAGTTCATAATTGAAGTGTTTACATTGTCTGCTGCCTTTACTCAAAGTAAGAAGATTAATTCGTCAGGGTGTAAGTCTGGCTGTTGATAATTATGTGCAGTGTTTTATGTTGTTTAGGGATAACTTTATCATGTTTAATCTCTTAATACAGTATTTACTTTAAATCACACTGAACATTGCATATTAAACAGAAAACAGTTTATGCTTTAAAATATCAATAATCTCTACACATTGATTTTTAAAACTTAAATCCATTTTAAAGTGAGCAGTTTATCATCTGACACGAACAACACTTCTGCTTCTTGTTTTATCAATTACAGCTACAAACAATGTATTAAAGATTTTAACTTATTAAGAACTTATTCTGCCTTTTGGTCTTGTTTGTACTGTCTCTTCATTTAGGTTAGATGTAGACTGCATCTCGGTGAAGAGCTTTGCATTTCAGAATACAGTCGACATTGTATTAAGCGACCACCCAGGGGACCTTCAAAATACGGTCTCTTAATAGAGTGGTCTCTTAATCGAATTTGTGATATTTCTCTAGACAGACATTTTTTTAACTGTTAATAAAATATATGTATATATACAATGTATGTTTGTTTGTTGTACAGTCGACATTGTATTAAGCGACCACCCAAGGGACCTTCAAAATACGGTCTCTTAATAGAGTGGTCTCTTAATAGAATTTGTAATATTTCTATAGACAGAAATTGTTGAACTTTTGATAAAATAAATGTTTGTTGTATTTTATTCCTGTATGACATCTTGTATTAAATAACAAAGTTATTCTAAAAAAAATTTTATTTCTTTTATGTACAATGTCATGTACAAATTTTTAGACAACAATTCATCATCAATCATCATCATAGTCATCATTTCCAATTATGTCTTTAACGAGGTCAAATACAAACTTCTGCCTCAATTCAAACCAAAAGTAAAACCGGAAATGCGGTTGACTCTAATTTACTGACGAATATTTGAATCAAAATCAACATTAAACGTTAACATAAACTGTTCATTTGAAGTGCTACAAATAAAATTTCTATGAAAACTAAAGGATAGTTTGCTTATTTATCTTCATATCACCTAAAATATTGCTAAAAAAAATTTGTGAAAATGGTGAACACTTTTACCTATTCACGCACCAAGAAAATGGTTGTTTGCTTGATTGTTTGATCGTTACATTTAATTGCCGTATTCAATGTATTTAGTACGAACAAACTCGCTAATTACCCGGTTGAAAAATACCTAAAGATGTTATTCGTAAATTATTTAAAAAACGGTAGCTTAATACATATATTTAGAGTAATTGGGACCAATTTTTACTGGCCGCTGGTCGCACAATAAAATGGACGCTTAATGGAATGATTTTATATAGTAAAAACGGTCGGGAGGGATTTCAAGTGGTCGTTGAATAGAAAAGTCGCTTAATGCAGGTGGTCGCATGTACAATGTTGACTGTACTAACATGAACTTGTTCTTATCTTCAGCTGTAAACCATCCTAATTATTTGAAATATTTAAAACATAGTTATTAATGTACAGAATATGGTTTTGATAAAATGAACATTGCGAAATATTTATACTAAAACATGACGAGTTTAGAGTAATTATACGAAAAGTACGCTGCCAAATGTTAAACCTACGAGCATATTGTAAATGTTAGTGTATCAATCCAGAATTTGTGATTTTTAATGTGTCTGATAGTAATTCAGACATCTATTGTTGACTGTAATTTTGAAAACAAATGATGAATGAATCACCGCAGCAATCAGGCTTATTATATACACCACAGACACGCTTGGAAATCTCGAGATGATCCGATAGAATTTAACTTTGACTAAATCCGTTGCTCCCTAAGTTGATTTCAACTTCAAAATAAATCATAACATAGTAAATACCCCACCAAGGGCTATCGAATAATAGCATAAATTCTACTAACAGCTTTGTATTTTTATGCGAATCTCCTACTAAAATGAGTTTTTAATTTTTGACCCATTAGGCCAAAATGGATGTAGAAATGCTCTTTATGGTGTATTTATATAATATTTCGTCATGTAGAGTTAAAATATTTATATTGTCTGCAACTTAATATAACTGTCTTTATTCACCGATTAACTTTAACATACATCTATAATTTCTGCTAATCGACGACTGATTCGTTTGGTTAAGCGGTGGTGCCACTCGTTTCTAAACAAAAAATAAATCTGATTTTTCGAGTTTACAAGAAAAAGTTCGGTAAAAAACATGCCAGATTTTTTACCATGACATAAATAAATAAAAATCTGCAAAAATACAAAGCACCATATTCAACCTTCAATAGTCTGCCCATGTGAAGTATGTTGATATTAGAATGAATAAATATAAATACAGTGTGTTGTGCGAGTACACATCTTGTCACATGGTGAAGGGACGTCATTTGTGTTATATGTATTACATGTAATATGCAATTATACGTCAAAGAAATGCCAAAATGAAGATAAAAGATGCAATGCTTACTATTATAAGCTTAAAACATATGTTTGAGAATCTGGCCTTGGGTAAATGCCTAATCTTTGTTCATATTGAAATTTAATAGTTATGTATAGGGAAGAAAAAGTATAATACATGCAACGTGTCTGTATAATGATACCTTTATCTGTTATGTAAACTTTATAATTATTTAAGAACAATTTTC
The DNA here is from genome assembly GCA_022818135.1 of Saxidomus purpurata. Lineage (NCBI taxonomy): Eukaryota > Metazoa > Mollusca > Bivalvia > Venerida > Veneridae > Saxidomus > Saxidomus purpurata. Next base: position 2,098,157 of record JAFMSR010000013.1, read on the forward strand.
AACAGAACTGTTACACTGTTTTTCAAATAATCTAATGTCTAGAGATTATATATGGTTTTAGTATATTGTCTTAAACTGGGGGCCATAGATATGTCAATGACCATACATGTAAGTAAAAAGTACTAAAGTGAAAAAGTCAATACAGTATCAATTACAAATATCACTATTATTATGTATAGCATCAGGCAGATGAGCCTTACATTAGTTTTAATGATAAAAACATATTTTAAGAGTGACTAAATCGGCATTGTATCGCAATTTATTTACAAAAGCGCCTTAAATATTGACAGAGTTATTAGTGTTACATTTAAGTAAAATATTGCATCAATTGCATTCATAACGCAGATCTGTTCAACATTAATGTTGCAAGACCATGTTAAGGTCAAATGCACACAACGCAATCTGATTATTTTTATTTCCAGTGTGATATAATGATGCACAATGTTTGTTGACTCACTCCAAACAATCTTGAAAAAAAACTAAATACAATAACCATGGCAAATGACCGATCGTCAGTTTTGTAGATTGCACATTAAACCATATTTGTTGACATGTAAGTGCATCTAGCATTATAACTTATTATATGTAAGAACTCTAAATGAAGACTGATTGAATTATATCGATTCCAATATCTGTCCAGTGTATTTACGCCAAAAGGTGCAGTGTCCTTCCATACCAAGAAACGTAATAATGTTTCCTCTGAAAACCATTTCCTAGAAGTTCATGTTGTTCTTTACCATTACATGACAGACACATTTACGAGATCTGTGTTTATGTATGCATCTGTAAGGAATAAAATTTAATATTGATATTTCATTGTTGCAAGTGTTACCAAACAACGAAATCGCAAATTACATATCACGATTATTGCACAGATAAGCATGTTATTACATGTAGTATTGTGTTATTACATACTAACTTCTTTTCATTATGTAAATAGATACTTGCTTTCTATGTGATATTTTTTGAATGCAAAAGTCGCAATAAGATGCTACATGCAACAAGTACTCTGTCATATAACTGCATGTTATGTCGGAAGAGTACCCAGCACCATCTACGGACACCTTGACCAAGTACGAAAACCACCAATCGAACGTCTTTGCGTAGTCTTATTTCTATTGATAAATTGATCTCTACGGAATCCCTAGTTTATATAGTAAATACATAAGAAACTCCATAGATTGGTATTAGATTTTACAAAATTCGATTACAGTAAATTCCGTAATAACAAACTCCTAAGGACAATTTAAATGTGTTCCTTTTATCCGGACAATGTAATATACATAAACGTATAGCTTTTTCATTTTTAATATACGAGGATGAAAATCGGGCCAAGAAAATTTGTTCGTTATATCAAGAAGTTCGCTAATTCTTCAGTTGTTATATACGGAGTTTATTGTCTATTTACTGCTATAATATAATATTATTATGTCTGACTTCTTCAGAGGGCTGCTGAGCTGTACTTAAAGTAAGGGAAAAACCTACCGTGTACCATTTTACTGTACGCTTCGTTTTCAGAAACCGTTCCATCTCTCTCCAAAGCTTTATAAAAGTTTCTTTGTGCAGACCCCCTGTAACACATGACAATGTCAAAATACAGTGAGCAGTTTCAACATAATCATACTTTAGATGAAAGTCCTCTTTGACGTTTCTCTTGTAAGTATGACAAACCTTCTAATGAAATTAACACTAGTTATAAAGAAGTTATAATTACTTTCGTACAATGTATTTGATGATAATTTCTATTATAGAATTACTCATTCATGATGCATAAACAATGTTATACGTTTTCGTTAGCGCTTATTTGCCGATCGGTAACTGTTTGCGCCCTTTATCACTGAAGAGTACGCAAGAACGGTAATCTATGAAAATTCAATATACAATATAAAGAGTTTACATTTGATTATCTTCCACTGCTGCTTCAACACGTATGTTTGATGCAGGCGTTGGCGTCTCGTTCTTCTTGAAGTCTAGAATTTACAAATTGCGTACATCTCATATATATGTATGCAATCAAACAAAAACACACCGAAATAAAGGTTTTATGGTTAACAGAAATTACCTTATTACAATTTGTTGTTGTTCTTTAACTGTAAATTCATTATGAGAAATGAAACAAAATGGCTAAAGACAGAACCATTAAAATTATTAATTGGATTCGCAAATTAAAAGGGTTTTGAACTTACAATTTCAATTACTTTATATACTTACACCTTATGCGATTTGATTCTGTGTTAGGCATATCATATCTCCGACAGAATAGACACAATACACAACATATGAAAGCCAATGTGCTCAAAGCCAAAAAGCCAGCCAATTCAGCAAAAACCAATGTTGTATCTACGCAGTAAAAAAGACTAAAAGTAAACAAAAGTAAAATAAAGCATTTTTGCTGGATGACAAATAAAGCTTCATAATAAGGCAGTTAGTATTCATTTCTTCTTGGTCTATGAAAGTTGAAAGTCTCTAGTATCGATCGTAAATAGTCTTACAGCCGATTTACTAAATGTCGTGAGGTGGCGCCTGATTGCAGCGTTCATTATAATAATAATAATGATAATTATATCTTTATTTAAAGAAGGTAAACACATTATGACAAATAGACAAAATATTTACACATTTTCAATGTGGCCTTCTAAGGAAGATAGCATAGATAATGTACAAAATGAAATGAAATGAAATGAACATTAAACGTAATGAAAATGAACAAATTTTCTTTTACACATCACCAAAGAAAGACAAACACTCATTATATTAAATACAAGCACGCATACAAAAATGTATATACAATATCATGTCAGTATTAACAGTATTCGGATTGTAGTAAAAAAAAAAAAAAAAAAAATATCAAACAGGGATATCAATTTGTAATGATATTTGAAAGATTTGTTATTTGAAACATTTCTTATCTTTAAAGGAATTATGTTCCATACAATTCTGCTGTTATAAATAAAACTTGTTTTAAAACAATTTGTGTTAATTTTCTGAACATACAGGTATTTTCTTGAAGTTGATCGTAAATTGTACACTTGGTTGTTGGAGAAACACAATGGATTAGATATATACTGAGGTGCAAGAGTTCGTGTAGATTTGTATACTAATAGCGCTACATGATAGGCGTATCGTTTTGAAAAAGAAAGCCACTGTAGTTCTTTAAACATTGAATGTGAATTTGTCAGAATTGGTTTATTTAATATTAATCTTGCTGCTCTTTTTTGATACTTTAATATAGTTTTTTCTACATGCGTACCTTTTCCCCATACTGTGCAACAATAATCGAAAGTGGGCAGTATACAATGTATAAGCATTGTAAAAAGTGAGTCTCATGTCGTATGATAAATAATACGAAATTCTTTTTAGGAGAGCAAGTTTGGAATTGAGCTTACAACATACGTTTTTGAGTTGATCTTTCCATGATAATGTGGAGTCTACATAAATTCCAAGGATTTTTTGAACTGTAACATTTTCTATCAAATCATTATTTAACATTAGATATAAAGGTTGTTTATATCTAAGTTTGTATTTTGTAGAAATAAGCATACATTTTATTTTCGAGGGATGCAGGACCATGCTATTCAATGAACACCAGCCACTGATAGCGTTGAAACTTTTTTGAAGATTATTTTGAATTTCGTTTAGATTGTTTGACGATTCATCTTTTGTGGTGTCGTCTGCATAGAGGTCTGTTGAACCAGTACTGGAAACATAAGCTATATCATTGATGTATAACAAGAACAAAAGAGGGCCTAATATAGATCCCTGTGGAACACCGGAAGTGACAGATAGACTGTCCGATGAAATGTTTTCCACCTTTATATACTGTTTTCTGTCGGACAGATAAGAAGCAAAAAACTTAGAAGCATTTTCTGAGAAATAATAGAACTTTTGTTTATTGATTAATATGGTGTGGTCATCAAGGTCAAAAGCCTTTCGTAAATCAAGAAACACTGCAAAATATTTTTGTCTTTGATATTCGATTTGATATATTTTGGGAAAGGTCTTTTCAATTTCTTGATATACCAAACAAAACATACGATTTTGCTCACTATTCCAGACAGAAATAGGTAATTAAATGTAATATTGTTTATTTGTTACAATATTGTATGGTAAGGGCTACATTTTTGTATGAGTTTCTATAAAAATAAATTGAAAGACATACATCAGAAATACGTGACACGGTTCGCTCAACAGGGAATGGCGTAACAAATCGAGAAGCACTTTTTGCAAGCCTTATTCAAAAATTTGTGATAGGTAAAACCACAGACCTATATTCACATGGATTGACAACTCTCGTATCTTCTATACAAGTTCAACCTTTTTATCGCGGATGGCGAGATTTTATGCGAGATTTTAGCATCGATGGACAATATCCGAGGTCTGCCGAAAGCGGAAACTCCCAGCGTCCACCTGTCCTCCATTTTGAAAAATAATCAAATTTAATCGTGTCTTCTTCAATATTTATGGCTCAATAGTTTTGTTTTTTTCTTTAAGTAACATCAGTCTCATTCCAACCTATATCTGTTTTTCGTAATGCGTACAGTAACTTTTATCGATTTTGTATGTTGAAAATTTTGTCAGCGTGATGTAGAATGAAGCTTCTCGCCGTCCTCCATCTTGGAACGTATCGGTGAAACGTAAACAATAAATCAAATTGAATCGGTCTACTTCAATATGTATGGCTCAATAGTCTGTAGTTTTCTTTGTTTATGCAACTTTTGTCTTATTCCAAGCTAATCTTTTTTCGTAAGGCGTAACTGTTATCGATTTTGTTTGTTGAAAATTTTGTCAAGTCTGGCGGCACCTGCCGAATATCACAAATCGGAAAATTTCCGAAAATTTCCGAAAATTTACGAAAAACACCGAGCGCGCGCAAAGCATGATAGGTAACATTTACTCCGATATCGCATTATCGATTTTCGGAAGTTGCCAATCCATGTGTATATAAGGTCCGTGGTAAAACATATCATTATAAATACTTTCCTAGTTTTTTAGTCATCATGATCACCATAATTTGTTTTGTTTTATTTTTAAAGCATTTGACAAAACCTCTCCAAAAATGTACAAATTTACATTCTTTCTACATAAATTAAAGAGATAAAAACGTTTGAAATATTTGGCGGATGAAATTCTAGCTTTTGTCAGGCGCTACCTCAATCACATTTTAATCGAAACTATGACTTTCGGAAAAGAAATGAACTTCGCAATGTGTTTGTCTAAATTACATGTCTCGAACCGAAAAACGTTATTATGATAAAATTATGATTTAGTTTAGTTTCACAGTTACCTGAATAATCAACGATAGTATACTTAATTTTAATGAATAAAAAATAAATGATGCTAAAAAACCTCCACCTGGATAGTCTTCATATGTACAGTATTGTAACAATAAAACCGTCTTTCAGCCGTTTATTTTTAGTTTCGCTTCGTCACGCAGTGACTAAATCACTGGCTACGTGATTGTTATTATATCTAATTATCAGTATAGTAATTGTAAATTGCCAAAAAGTTGAGGTCTTTTGGTAAACTATCAGGCTGGTCTGAGCTTTCGAAATTGTGGTAGACATTAAAATGTCATATATCTTTCTTATTGGAAGTTAATTATTTTTTTCAAATTTGTATCTCAATCTGTCTAAGGAGATCTTTGTTGAAAATAACAATCGTGTGACTCTTTAATCATTTACTGTTAGGCTTTTTATGCCTTAAAGATATTTCGTCAGCTGAGTTCAAATCTGTTCACACTTATCCTAGTTACCTATAAATTTGGCACGGTTTAAGTACCATGTATGTGCCCCATATGTGACACGCATTTGTGTTTGAATCAGTCGACAGATCAAAATTCTTTGGACTCTTGAAATATTGACTTTTAGGGTTTTAATACATTCCGGTGTAGAGCATGCGTCTACAGCATCTCGTGATAAAGAGTGTGTGATTAGAAATTAGGATCGACTAAAATTTCTTTTTCAGACAACAGTCCTCTGGGAGCGTTGTAACAAAAGTGACTGATACATTTGTTACTTTTATTCAGCTGTTTTACAACAGGGGTATATTTACATATACATGTAGTTTATAAAGTATAATATAAAGAAGTCAATCGAGGGTTCAAGGCATTTATTGTTTTATATTTTCTGTTGTAGAATTTTTAATTGACCTTGCAAAAACACAATAAACCATACAACATTTAAGAGAAGCAGAATAGAACTATAATTTAGAATTAAATTTAGAAAACCCCAATCAAAAAGAAAAACAGAAATTTACCCATAATAAACGAAAAGGACCGAGTTCTGACAAGAGGAAGGAGTTACATGTTCAGTGTCTGTGAACCAGCAGTGGATCTGTAGAACATCTGGCTCTATATACCCTTCCTGAGGCAAGCGCATGAAGTTTTCATGGCATCATCTTGGTCAGGTATAAAATTCACACGACGGGTTTATAAAATTGCTTTATGATATTACACTGACCGTAGAAATTTTACCATGTAAACAGAAGACTAAATGATGTATAAAAAGACTAGATACCTATGACAATCATTGTACAAATTATGATACATTGGTCACTATTGTTACCTGATGATAAGTACTTTACACAAGTCACTTTTTAGATACACCAACTTTAAAGTAGGTTACGTAACCTTGCAATGAAGTAAAATGTTGAAATACTAAAGAAAATAAGACATTCCTGCCAAACATTCTGCAGGTTTCAGTGTCTTAAGTATTATTCATAACATCGTGTATGGTTGCACGTGCTGCTTAAACATTCGATATTTTGAGTGTACATTTAGACGGATCATTTCCACAGATTAAGGCTGTCACTTTTTGTGTCGCCATTTCAGTTAAAAGGCGATACATTTTTACGTCGGCTATAACTTTGCCATTTCTTTAGATTTCTTCAACAGACTTTTCAATTTTATTGCTTATGACACAACGGTCGTGATGCAGCCAAATTTTTTAGGTCAAGGTAATGTTTGACAGAGTATTGCTCCATTTTGTACTTAGTATTGCTCCATTTTGTACTTAGTTTTAGTCACAAAAACTTAACGTTGGCTATAACTTTGCCATTTCTTAAGATTTCTTCATCTAACTTTTAAATTGCATTGCTTATGACAAAAGATTCATGATGCCGCCAAATTGTGTAGGTCAAGGTAATGTTTGACAGAGTATTGCACCTTTTTGTACTTAGATTTGTTACGAAATCATTGCTTATTCTGACAAAGCGACAGATGGCGACCTAAGTGTTGGAAAAAATATTTTGGTTTTTTTTTTTTTTTAAAAAAAAAAAAAATTTTTTGGGGGGAGTTTTTTTAAAAAAAAAATAATTTTTTTTTTTTTGGGTTTTTTTTTGTATTTTTTTTTTTTTAAAATTTTTTTTTTTTTTGGGCCCCCCCGCCAAAATATTTTTTTGGCCTCCGGGGGTGGGGCTATTAAACGTTATATTTAAGACCCATCTAGTTTTAACTAGTGTTCTTACAAATTACAAATTACAACCAATGTCTACCAGAGATATGTGTATTTATGAAGATTATTTTAACATTGATGAAATGATTAGTGTGCTAAAGTTAAAGTGCAAATAAACTGAACATATGCTCACTGTTATATACAAATATGCTAAATTAATGGTCTTACAAAGAACTTAATCACATAACAAGTTAAAGAGGTATACCCTAAAACCGGATGCATATTGAAATAACTTTACTGAAAAACTATAAAACAAAAAAGCAGAAACAACCGTTAATTAAGCGACATAAGACGTTTTATAGAGCCGTTAAATATTCATTATAGTTGATTTTATTTTTAAGATGGATAGCGAGTTATTATAAAATGTCGCTATAATTGTCATTTTGTGCATAAGCGATGCAATTCTCAATCCTGTTTCAGAACAAATGCATTTAATTATCATTTTACGTACAATTAGCCTATCTAACATTTTGAGAAAATGACCTGTTTGTAAAAACTGTTATAGAGAATGCTCCTTTAACTCAATCTCTTGACAATGTCTCATGAAACAACTTTCACTGCAAGTACTTTGTAAATTGTCTTAACTTTGTTACTGTAAATACGAACTGTGTGCATAACAAACTTTATCTATTCAAGGAAAAATCAAAATTTTGAGCGATATTGAAATACAGGCTGTAGTTGTATGAACATACGACTTATGTCACAAAACACATAAGAAAAACTGCATTGTTGAACCGTTTCGTTTTTTTTCATTGAGCAAGATCCTATAAGGATGTCACTGATGCTGCAGGAGAGACATATAAACAGTCTATATGATTTGCATCGCCTGCCAACTATAAGAAACATATCGCAGACAAAATGAAGGCCTGAATGTCTTCTATACCGATGATCGTGAACGGCAGTCGCCCGGTTTTGATGACAAAACACCCATGACTTTGACCGATAATTGCACGATAGAATGACGTGAAAATGCTTTCAGACAGCAGTGATTTCAAACAAAAATTGTCCTAGAATCAACATTAGTTCTTTATGATGTTCTGCTCAGTGCTTACAAACGAAGTTGTAGACCAGATTCAACAAAGCATTGTAAAGTTCTCAGCGACATATCACAGTATCATTCAAAATCAGAACTAAGAAAACTTAGGTTTTGCAGCAACTAGCTTAAGCCAGCGTCAATACTGATCATAGTCTCTAAGTTTATTACTGTAAACAAGGGCTTCGGGAAAATGTGCCACAGTACAATGTACGTATGATTGTGTAGACACTTACGACGGAAAATGTAGAAACGCAAAGTGGAGATCAGCTAGACTCAGCCAAAGCACATCGGAGTACAGGTATATCGGTAACATACCATCTCCCTCAGTCAAGGCTTTTAGGTATCTGTCTCGGGAGCGGGAGGTTCGAATTCCAGCAGGGAATGTTCTGATATTGTCGACTCGTGAGACGGAAGATAGTTAAATGATGGTTACTGTATGCCTACCTGCCTGGTGTCTGGCGTTAAAGGATATGATATGGGACGTAAAGTCGTTCAAATAACATGGTAAGTCCAAGTCCCGGACGCAGAGGTCCGGGAAATACTATTTTCCGTTTTATGTACCCATGATATTTTTATAAAGGAAGTGGAATATAGAACAGTTTGTCATGAATGAATTCATATATACACATACTCGTATATCTGGGAACAAGATTGCACAAGACTAATAAGATGATAAATAAATGCATGTGCGCAAATCACAACAGAGAGGTGCATTTATGTTATACCTGTGCTCCACTTATTACGGCAGCCGGCATTTCAACATCTGCAAAGCACTACCCACAACATATGTTCCACATATGGTTGCTATTTTCGTGCAAACATCCATACACAAATGATCCAGTCAATTACTAAAATCTCGTGATCCTCATCGAACATATATGGACGAGCAACAGCAAGTTTTAATAAAAGTACTGTTGTCTTAATACACAAAAAATGTATAACTATAAGCCCTTATTTTCTGTCCTGTTCAAATTAAGATTAAATCTAATAAAATTATATTACTTTGCCTATATCCTTCACAAAACGGCACGAGGAAGAAGAACAAAAGGAGCATCGACAGCATCTTCATTGAATCCATATCTTTACCGTACCTTGGTATTTGTATTTTGACTTAACTCTAATCATAACATAGATGTAGATTTAATATAATAATGAATCACAAAGAAGTTTAGTTTCCTAACTGGCAACTAAAGAATGAATTAACATCAGAAGAAAACTTTTTTATTAATCATTCATTTACACAATGTCTTTAATATATTCATCATAGTTTCCTCCAGGTCGATCCCACATGGTGTCCACATTATTCAATCGGCGCTTTGTTTCTTGAACAATAACAAACTAACGTATTAAAATCGTTTCAACAGGCTGATACATAATAAATAATGAGTCAAAAATATCATCAAACCATATGTTTTGAAAAAGTCGAAAACAAGGACATAAATATCAATTATTCATTGTTATCACACTCTATTTTAGTTTCAGTCACCCTGACGTTGACTCCTTGCGATCCACATCATATCATTGACAGCACCGTTTAAACATTTTGAATGAAAAGTGATGTAAACTCTTCATATCAATAAATTATGTAACGCCTAACATGCTTCTATAATCAAAATATCTTTTACGAAGTCTTATACCAAATAATGAATGCGCGTTTTAGTTGAACAGTTTCACACGTAACAATAGTAACTTTTGAAATTAATATAATTTGGGAAAGAATGGCCGGCTTAGTCATTTTCAATTACAAAGTTACATGCTGTCATTGTTTTAGTGTTTTGTTAAAGTTAAAACATTTCTTTTGGAAATAGGAAAATAGCGATTTACCTACATGTTTTAAATTTTCCGGCCTGAATGCCGTCCAGTTTAACTCAAATGTTGCCACTTTCTTCATCGGAGGAATTAAGGAAAATCTACATCGGTAAGAATAATAACATTTAAAACTAGCAATTTTCTCTTTAATTCAATACTTAAGAGTTCTTGTATTTTTATACAGAAAGTATTAAAATGTCCTTGCCCCGTGCTTATAAAACATTTTTGTGTTCATGTGCGTTTCATGTGTCAGTTTCTTTGTCCTACTTTCTGATTCAATCAGTTTTAAGGGAATTTTTTTTTTTTAATGTGAGATCAAAAAAGAGCCGTCCCAAATCTATTGGATTTTTTGCTTCGGTTCGCTAACGCTTCCTCGCAATAAATTTGTTTATTCCTGTGATATAGACCTATAACCTGTACCTAAATTCTTTATAAAACTACATGTTTGTCAAACACTTTTTCCGTAAATATTCAAAACCATTTTGAACTATAGCTCTTTTGTTTCTTATAAAGCATGTTGCTAGAATTTAAAACCGTTTTGTGCTCAAACGCAGATGAACATGAAAAGGGGTTTATAAGTAATGGGCCTGATCTATGGAATTAACATACACATAATTGCAATATAGTCAACATTCCTCATTTGGAAACAAGAAAGAAATCCAATTATCGGCGTTTACAACAGACAGTTTGGTCAAATATAAGGAATATGTTTTCGACATTCCATGTCCATGTATCGAAATTAATGTAAAGTTGTATAAAAAGACAGATCGATTCAACACATGATAGTTGCCGATTTCATACTTTACTTACCAATCACAAATAACGTTCAACAAATAGACGGACTAATATTAACCACTAAAAGGTAAGTGCCATTATCAGATGGTTTTATGTCCTTGAGAAACATAGTCAAGCTACTCGGACCATCAACAGACACATCTATTCTTCTCTGAAGTGACGGACTGGTAAACCCTATCTCTTGATGTGCATAGTCATCAGGAAATAAACAAGGTCATAAAAAATAGGCTGACGCAATCCAAACCTCGTGCTAGCAAATTCTAGATTGTTTATTTCTCCTAAGTCTTCAGCTTTGAGCTCTGCAGTTGATCCTGCACTGGCATATAAAGGCACGTTAGCTTCACAACCTGAATAAGATTATGAGATCTATTAAACTTTGACAAAAGGTTTACCGTGTTATATTCAAAATGTACAATATACCATGAAAATATGCTAATCTGATCATATCCGACAGAGAGTAGACGATCTTAACAGGTGTACATATGTTCATACCAAATTTACATATCTATCTTAACGATTTGAAATGCTTCATGAAAAGATATTTAATTTAGGTACTTAAAAATGTTACAATAACATAAGATTGACATTTACCCAAAGTTTCAAGATAATTCTATAAAGATTTTGGAGATATAGAGACATGGTTATCGACATTGAGTACGGTTGAAACATATTATGTCCATCAGGTGAATATTCGGCCAAAGTTTCAAAAACGTTTTTTAAGGGATTGAAGACATTATAAAATTTGACCCTGACATTTTACATTGACCTTGAGTATGCAAGGTATGAGCACAACAATGAGAAGTTATTTCAAAATAAATCGATGCAGCCAAATCATAAAATACCAGTCACACAACTCTCAGTTACAAGTTTGAGCTCTAGGTGTGATCTTGACCTTAGAGGTAGTCCCCCTCCCCTGGTTAAGCATGACACATCTTTGTGGTATGGACAACTGTAAGAAGATATTTAAAAACCAGTCAATCCGTGTTTAAGTGAGAGCCTAACCATGAAAACCGGTATATAGTCATGAATCACAGGTTTGAGCCTTATATGCGGCCTTGTCCTTCGAAATAGCTCCAGAGGTAGGATTCATGACACTCAACTGGGCATTGGTAACAATTGAATGAAGTTAACTCAAAATCAAAGTCAAATTCATGTCGAAGATACAGCCCGGACACGGAGTACTAAATAAATACATATTCAAATATTACAGTTTTTTACCTTGACATTCATTGAAGCTCTCTGGGTTTGTGAAGATATTTGAAAATCGCTCCATGCATACAGAAGTTACAGCCCGGACACGAAGTGCGGACGGACGGACAGACGGACGGAACCGAACAAACCTACAGTTCACAATGGTCTATGACCTGTTAGAGAATAATAAGATTAAAATTGTATTACCCTGCTCATATCCTTCACAAAGCGGTACCAAGAGGAAGAACGAAAAGAAAACCGTTAACACTTTCGTTAAATCCATCTGTAAATTAAATGTAGCACGACTTCATCCTATTCAAAATAAGATCTGTTTTTAATATAAAAGTATCTAAGGACTAAATAATTTAAAAGTTGATTTAAAATGCTTTGGAAATATGTAACCATGCAAATATTAAATTTCCTGTTGAAGTCGTTGTCCATGCAACAATTATTGTCTTTGCGACACATGCAGATCATGATTAGTGTGCAGTCTGATCATAGTCTGCACTTATGTTCTCTTTTCAACCAGAAACTAGATGGGGAAATGCCTTGAAAAACTTTCTCGGTTGACTGTGACATAAGTTGGCTGCAGAGCCTCTGTTTGAAATAACTGTCATAGCATTTAGATTGATTAAGCTCAGGAAAATTGATGATGTATGGGCGATAATGCGATATATTTAGAGTAAAAATCTAATTTCGCATCTATACAATGTAGATGTTTATGATAGTTTCTCTCTGGTCGATGCTATTTCAATAGGTACTGCTTTCTTAAAAAAGAACTGTTCAAGAAACCCCAGCCCTTATTTCAATATTTTTAAGGTTTAACGCATGGATACTATGTATTGTGTTGAAAACAGATGTTCAGTGTTAGAAACGGTTTAGCGTTACATTCAGAAAGTCACACTCGCAAGGAAGGTGATATATCTGGTATGAATCTTTACACCTATCTTAACAGTATTATAAGCGATAAAAAATATTTGCTTATACTCAATAGAAATGTTCACGCGACTCGGTAAGTTTCAAGCTTTCTTCACAATCGACCTAAAATAAATAACTATACAATGTAAACTAAATTAAATTAATGATAATTTTCAGCATACTTTGCAAATTCCTACATTATAGTTGAGTCCTGATAGTTTATGTTTATGGTTTAAGTTTTCAATCATATACAGTTCGCCACAGGTCAATTAGTATAGACCAGACAAGACACGACAAGACAAGACAATTTTATTGCAACCATACAGGCTCAAAAGCAAATGATGGCATATAAAATACATAATGATAGACATACAACAAGTTTATGCACGAACGTGATGAAGTAAAACAAATAATGCGATTATGGTCTAGCATTAGTAATGAGTAGATATTACAATAGAAATATCATTTTGTTTAGTGGGCTGATATATTTATAGTCCAATTAACTCGCTGAATTTCTGTTTATTCCTTCGTTCTGTTTTGAACAGAACGATAATAAACATATTCTCTGGCAAAACAGTTCACAGTACATGTACATGACTATGTCACTTAGATCGCTTGAGGTTGATTAGAAAATGAATTGAAGCATTTTTATTGGATGACAAATAAAGCTTCACAATAAGTACGTTAGTGTTCATCCCTACTTGTTCTATGACACATAAAAAGTCTCAATAATGGTTTTGCTAACGCTCCTGTCTATCATTTCGGTAAGGATAAACACTAACCCGTACATACATGTTTGTGTAGCGTTGCACATGACCTTCTCCTTTTCACTTACTGGTGTTGTTTATTAATAAAGCATGAGGTGCGTAAAACCCACATCACTATGTGATAATAATAACAATAATATATCTTCATAATAATGAAGGATATATCAGTAGCTTTTATCATTTGAAAACAAAGGCTCAATACTAGTATATAAAAACTCGTGACGGCAAAATATTAGAACAATTAAAGATAGATCAAAAATAATTAGTGACGTGATTTGGAATTTAAGTATTAATTTAAATTTCAAATTAGGTATACTAGCTAGTATTTTCTTATCAATTGCTTCCCCGAGACACGTCCATATTATTTGCCTCAACTCGTTGTAGAGTAATCATAGCTTGCTTTCTTCTAAAGTAGTAATATATTTGTCGGAATCTGTAGGCGTGTTAGTGAAAACAGAGATCAAATGTACTTGAAACTCATACATATTATACATACAAGCAATAATTTTAGGTAGCAATGGTATTTTTAATAACCAAAACGAAATAATTAAATCGATATTATAAATGAGTGTTATATAAAAACTTGCACACAATTACATACATGTAGCACACAGGTTAAATTTTTAAAAGTAACACATAATTCTAACTATATTTAATAACCAAAACGAAATAATTAAATCGACATTATAAATGAAGCATTTTGCCAAACGTCTTGCTTTATATATACCAGTTCTTCCATTTAGCTAACTCTTAATATATACCTCTTGAACTTCTCGGTTAAAACGTTTGTCGTGGTTAAGGTGATCTAATAGGCACAAAAAAAACCTGTGAATGGTGTTTCCTCTGAATAATTTTTTTCAGTGCATGGAAGAAACGTTTACGATTTCTGTGTTAGTGTAAATAACGTTAACTGCAAAATACAAATGTTGTATAAATTTACATTGTGGCATCAAGAACTGACTGAGTTATAAATAAACAGTTAATAGTCTATTATGGTATCATGAATGGCATCAAATAAATTGGGTTGAACGTTTGCTTTTTAAAAAAAAGAGTTCTTGTGTCTAATAAATTACATTCCTTTTGATTCATAATTACACGCTTATTTCAGGGCAGGCTCCAGACTGTGCATAATCTAATGACCGTTAACCATCCCGTAAGCGTTGTCATGTAGCTTAACTTCTCTTATAGACTAAATTGCACTGGATATTCAATATTCAGAACTGAACTGTATTTAATAACCAGTGTTTGGCGTCTTCAGAAGGGTATACAGTTCGAGTATCTAAAGTAAGAGTAACCTACCATGTTTCAGTTCACTGTACATTGCACTCTCAGATCCTGTTTCATCTCTTTCCAAAGCTTCATAAACGTTTATTTGTGCTGGTTCCCTGTAAAGCATTACAAGATAAAAATACAGTTAGCGTTTAAAACAGAAAACAGCACTAGAGAGATGCAGGCCAGTTTCTAAAAATGTGACTGTGACTTAGAAAATGAGTCCAGAAGAGCGTTCATTATTATTGCTTAAAATTTAATGTAAAAAGACAAAAAACCAATTTTCACCAAATTTCGAGTAGACGTAATCATTAAAAAAACTGATGTTTATTGGAAGTAACATTTATAAATATGCATGAAAATGATTCTGTTAAATCTTTATCATAAAGCACATTACCATAGCAACCACTTATTCTTTCACGTTCGAAAGAGTGAAAATAGGAGTACAGTCGATCAAAATGAGGATTTATTGAAAAGCTATGGAATGACAACAAAATTGAAAAAAAACATAATACTTGTTGACGAATCATGTACTATCAGGTGAAATTTCAAGAAACAATACCTTCATAAT
This sequence comes from Saxidomus purpurata, assembly GCA_022818135.1. NCBI lineage: Eukaryota > Metazoa > Mollusca > Bivalvia > Venerida > Veneridae > Saxidomus > Saxidomus purpurata. The sequence goes on from JAFMSR010000013.1 coordinate 2,113,964, forward strand.
TATGAATGTGTAACATCGCAATCTACAAGTCAAATATACTGACGTTGAAATTACTGCTTGACGTTACGAACGTCATTATGAAGAATGGCAATGGGTGTTATCTGAAGTTAAAAAGTAGTGGGTAGATTCGCTTGAAATGTTCTATTCATAGTCAACATACTTCACACTTTAAGAAGACATTTAAAACAAAATGTTACTCATCTGGCCTCATATTCTCAGTCACAGTCACAATTATTGTTTTTAACATGTGCGGCAAACACAATTCTTGAAATTGGCTTAAAAACAAACGTGTCGTACTTATGAGACTACTGATTTCGCTTAAAGCAGGTTTACACGACATGTTTTACATGCACATTTACTTAACATGTCGTGTGAACAGTGTAAAATGCAACAAAAATATAAAGCAGAGGAACTTGTTCTATTCTTACAGTAATTTGACCGTACAATTCAAAGACTCCCCAGGCGACTGTCCTCTTATCTACATGACACAATTAATTGGTGAAACAATACGGAGGTGAGGAAGATATTAGTGTTAACAAATATTATGGAATTATGGTAGATAAAATGAAATGTGCAAGAAATAAAACATAATCCAAACAAAATAAAGAAACTAACCCTTTCCAAATTTCAGCAATTACATATAATGAATTTGAGACAATAGTTTTACCAAATGTACATGACTTATCCTTCTGTTTATTAAATGTTGGCGATAGGCTTTATCCTTAAAGATGCAATCACTCTTTATACTTCATCATATCAGCGCGTGAGATTGATAAGATTTACTGAGAGAATACTGAAATGTCCATGCTTGAACATATAAGGTGAACGACATACATGTATGTGCTTTTGAAGCATACATACTTTTACATATGTGCTAAAACACACCGTGTAAACAGCTCTGTAGACACACCACAAAGCATGCAAATTATGATAACCAATATTTGATAACAAAATGTAATTAATTCAATAAACAATAGAAAAAGGCTTACATTTGGTATCCTTGTTCAGCCGCTACGCCGCTAATGTTTAGGTCAGGATTTGGTGTGTCTTTCTTATTGAAACCTATTTCGTATATAAATATATGCATAATCAAACACAAGAAACGCACCAAAAAAACAAAAATAATATCAAACAGGGAATGCCACGTACCAAAAACGCAGCCTCCCCAAAACTCTTCCTTGATTAAAAGAAGTAAATGAATGTCTAAAAGATAATTCCTTGCACTTAATGCAACTTTTGATTACAAAACGATATTTTGTTTATAACCCGTATATTCATTATGAAGAAATAAAACAAAAATAGGTGAAAATTAAAAAAAGAACTTTCATAAATGATAATTCGGTTCGCAAGTTGGTTGGGCTACAGACTAATTATTTTATTATGAACATATGATATACGTACACAATATGCAAGATGATTCCTTTTTAGATATATGTCTTCTACAGCATAGGCACACCAGGGTACAAATGATAACCAATGTGCTTAAAGCTAAGAGAGTTCCCAACACCACAAAAACCATTGACGAGGATGATGTATCTGAAAAGTAACGAAAAATATACACTAGATAAATATTTTATAAGTTTTAAGGTATTCAACGCATAACGAAGCATCACCAACTGAATACTTTTCAATTGCCTTTCATTTATATACAGTATAATATAAGCTTATTTTATCCCATAGCATTCTAGTCAGTCTCCGTTGTGTAGTGGTTAAACCCATTTGTTTTTTACTTTTATCTTCTGTTTAATCATCTTTTTCATCTTTAAAACCATTTTTAAAATGTTTCTGCAAATATTCATTAAAATCTTCATTCATATCAAACTAATAACTTACAATGTAAAGGATAATGACAATGTAACATTAAGATGGTGTGAAAATATGAAAATGGCTGATTTCAAATCTGGACGATAAAAGTTCTTTGGCATTTTGTTAAGAATTGATGTTCCTTTCATAAAATTCGCATGTTGCTTTGATTTTTATCCCTTTTACCCTTTTTGATTAAACGATTTTGAACTTTGTAATCATACAAACTGCGATCATTTTGGTAGGCTCATTAGTTGGTGGAATTTAAGTAACTCTACAGTGTCTAAGTTTTAAACGTATACTGAATAATTTATAACAAATTTATGTTAAATTGTTATAATGGTTACTGAATATTGCAACATTATTCTTTCTGGTACACCATTCAGTTAGCCTGAATTTTGGAGCTCGGGGTAGGGTATAAAATTTCATATATCATTTCAATTTGACGGTAAATTTCTTTAAAGATTTGAATATGAATCATTGAAAAGAAATGGTTAATGAAAATACCAATTATACGGGCCTTTAAAGATTTGACCATTATAGGGTGAATACCTTTACCCCTTATCTTGCTGACAGCAAGTGAGTCTGCCTTCGCAATCTTTGACAGTAATGAAAAGTATACACGCCCATTCGGTCTGATTCTGATCTGAACAATCATTTGGTATTTAGTCAGGATAATTTTAAATGCGGATCGCTACGAACAATAATCATTAATGTAATGATACTTTCAAGTTCAGAATATATTCAAAACACAGATGGCAAACACGCGAGCAGTAGGTACACAAGAACCACTGACGTCAGACCATGGGACACACAAACAGGCACAGCACTCGTTGATTTGAAATATCAAATTGCAAATGTAAACGTTGTACATAAATAAGAGAAGTTTAAGAAGTTCTTTTATCTTTATCGTTCTTGCCATTCCCAGGTTTGAGTCACAAACATATCTCTAAACAGTGCAGTACAAGCAACGGCATTGTGCGCTGTCTCTAAAGTGTCAATGTAAAGCATTATCTGTGTAACAATGATAGCTGTGAATTAACTTACATGTACCATGAACGTACACATACAGACTTCTTTCAATCACAGTAGCTGATTTCAGAAATGTTAAAGTTTATAAAAAACGACCCATATTTCCCATATTTTGCACGAAAACATCGGTTTTTAAGATGTTAGCCATGTTGAATTTGAGCAGCTACGAATAGTCTTGATTTTATGGTTTTTCTTGAAAAAAAACGCCGCAGAAATCTGTGCGAGACAGGAGAAGGAGTAGAATCATTAGCAATAAAACATAACATGAAGTCGACTCCGATGAATACGTCACAACATTCACCCATTTCAATATTATAAAAATTGTATTATTTATTCACAAATATAAAAAGCAATGCAAAAAAAAAAAAAATGAAATTTACATTAGATGTCTAATATTACTGAAAATGAATGTCTTAGGCAGACCTATAATTGTAAGATACAAACTATTGGCAAAAAATAACACATAAGCCGTTATAATTTTGGAATTTTATACGTGCATTTTATGTCAATAACTGCTCTGGTGGTGATTTGTCGGCATTTCAACCAAAGCAAATCGGTTTGATATAAAACTATACCTCCATTATCACTTTAATGCAGACATCATTTCACCTTTAAGGATTTTTCTTGAATAACATTGGTACAACAAGGTAACAGTCGTCATGAAATATATATTATCATCAACAACATTTTGGCCTTAGAAACATTGATACTCAATGCTAAACCGTGTATATATGCTAAATTTTCAAATGTGTACGTACAGATTATATTTAACGTAAAATTGACTTCATCGACATCTTCACCATACTTTACACGATATGTGACGTTCTTTCCATCATGCTCACGTGTCACACGTGGAATCCACATCCAGTCGCCCGTCACGTGGAAATATCTCGTTTTAGTCGCATCATGTCCGTCAACGAGCCAGACTACAGAAATGTTGAGAGATTGATCATCAACAAAAGAAGATGCCGGGTTTCCTTTGAAACGCACAGACGTTCCTTCTGCTAGGTATTTACTTTGAGGTTTCACCTCTATATCTACAAACAAATGGAATTTTGTTTTATATTTATAAGAAAAATGATTTAACAGTTCAAGATCTGAGAGAATATCTCTTTCACACAAATCTTGAACTTCAAAACCGTTTTGGGAGAGAGAGAATAGCTGAGGTTGAAAAGTGCCAGACTGACATCTATGCTATACCTAAATACTTGGAGCATGTAAAACATACTGTATACTATCTTATTACAAACGCTGTCCAGATTTGAAATTTACAGTAGATGTCTTGTGTTGCTGTGAATGAATGTCATGTGCAGACCTATAATGGTAAGATACAAACTTCTGGAGAATGATAAAACATCTGCCTGGATTTTTGTACATGTATTTATGCAAATAATTGCCCTGAGGGTAATTTGTTGGTCTTTCAACCAATACATATCGCTTTGGATATAAAATAACTTATCTATTATCAATTTTATGCAGACATCAATTAAACATAACACATTTGTCTTAAATACCATTGGTACAACAATAGATCAGTTATCATAAAATTGATATATTTTTAATTTTTATTTTTAATCAGTAACATTTTGGCGTGAGACATATTGATACTCAATGCTAAACCGTGTATGTATACTAAATGTTAAACTGTGTACGTACAGATTATATTTAACGTAAAATTGACTTCATTAACATCTTCACCATACTTTACACGAAATGTGAGGTTCTTTCCATCGTGCTCACGTGTCACACGTGGAATCCACATCCAGTCCCCCGTCACGTGGAAATTTTCCGTTTCAGTCCCAATATGTCCGTCAAAGAGCCAGACTACAGAAATGTTGAGAGATTGATCATCAACAAAAGAAGATGCCGGGTTTCCTTTGAAACGCACATTCGTCCCTTCTGCTAGGTATTTACTTCGAGGCTTCATCTCTATATCTACAAACAAATTAAATTTTGTTTTATACTTTATACTTTATAAGCAAAATCATTTATCAGTTTAAGATCTGAGAGAATATCTCTTTTACACAAATCTTGAACTTCAAAATCGTTTTGAGAAAGAGAGAAAAGCTGAAGTTGAAGGGCGCTGGACGAACATATCTGCTATAACTAAATAAATGGAGCACGTAAAACATTTTATATACTGACTTATTACAAACGCTGTCCAAAGTTGAAATTTACAGTAGATGTCTTATGATACTGTAAATGAATCTTGTGCAGACCTATTATGGTAAGATACAAACTACTGGAAAAAGATAAAACATCTGCCTGGATTTTTGCAAATGTATTTATGCAAATTATTGCCCTGAGTTTAATTTGTTGGCCTTTCAACCAATACATATCGCTTTGGATATAAAACCACTTATCTATTATCAATTCTATGCAGACATCATTTCACCATTATACATTTTTCTTGAATAACATTGGTACAACAATATAACTGTTATCATAAAATGTTTATATTTTCATCAACAACATTTTGGCCTGAGAAATATCGATACTCAATGCTGAACCGTGTATATATACCAAATGATAAACTGTGTACGTACAGATTATATTTAACGTAAAATTGACTTCATAGACATCTTTACCATGCTTTACACGAAATGTGACGTTCTTTCCATCGTGCTCACGTGTCACACGTTGTATCCACATCCAGTCCCCCATCACGTGGAAATTTTTCATTTCAATCCCATTATGTTCGTCAAAGAGCCAGACTACAAAATTGTTGAGAGATTGATCATCAACAAAAGAAGATGCCGGGTTTCCTTTGAAAAGCACATTCGTCCCTTCTGCTATGTATTTACTTTGAGGCTTCACCTCTATATCTACAAACAAATGGAATTTTGTTTTATACTTTATACTTCATAAGCAAAATGATTTAACAGCTCATGATCTGAGAGAATATCTCTTTCATACAGATCTTGAATTTCAAAATCGTTTTGTGAGAGAGAGAAAAGCTGAAGTTGAAAAGTTGAAGAGTGCCCGAAGGACATATCCTTCGCACAGCCGGCATTTGTTACACACTCGACAGACACGCATGTGTTTTTGTAAACACTGTACGTCACGTTATGCTACTTGAAAGTTTCGGTTTACTACATGTGTTGTATACGTCAGCAAACAGACTGAGCTTTAACATGAAAGTAGAATTTTCATTGGCCTACTTACAGAGGTCACGCGCAGGTGTCTCCCTATCTACTAATCTGCGCATGGACTTTTTTTTGCTAATGAGAGGTCGATTTTAAGCGTTCTCATAAGATGTCAATATACCTGGGTTTGAGCACGACATGTCTGCTTTATGTCTATGAAAAAATAGTTGCACGACGCTCAAAACACAATCCCACATGGTCCTGTACGCCAACGTTGGTAAAATGAACATTTTTAAACCTGGTTAAATATGTCAAAGGTCATTTTCAAGGTTGTCTAAAAGTGTCAGCATTTGCCTCAGACGTCTGAGTTTTCAATATTCAGGAGCTGCCGGCATAGCTTTTAAATTCATACAAAAAAAATATGTTCCATACGGTAACTGTCTCTTCTATGGAAGGCCAAACCGGTCATAACCCACTTATACGGTTTATTCCCTTATGGACATTAAAAGGATATATGCTATAACTAAATAAATGGAGCACGTAAAACATATTATAAACTGACTTATTACAAACGCTGTCCAGATTTGAAATTTACAGTAGATGTCTTATGATACTGTAAATGAATGTCTTGTGCAGACCTATAATGGTAAGATACAAACTTCTGGAGAATGATAAAACATCTGCCTGGATTTTTGCACATGTATTTATGCAAATAATTTCCCTGAGGGTAATTTGTTGGCCTTTCAACCATTACATAACGCTTTGGATATAAAATAACTTATCTATTATCAATTTTATGCAGACATCATTTCACCATTACACATTTGTCTTGAATAACATTGGTACAACAATATAACAGTTATCATAAAATGTTTATTTTTTCATCAATAACATTTTGACCTGAGAAATATTGATGCTAAATCGTGTATATGTTAAACTGTATACGTACAGATTATATTTAACGTAAAATTGACTTCATAGACATCTTCACTATGCTTTACACGATATGTTACGTTCTTTCCATCGTGCTCACGTGACACACGTGGAATCAACATCCAGTCCCCCATCACGTAGAAATGTTCCGTTTCAATCCCATTACGTCCGTCAAAGAGCCAGACTACAGAAATGTTGAGAGATTGATCATCAACAAAAGAAGATGCCGGGTTTCCTTTGAAACGTACATTCGTCCCTTCTGCTATGTATTTACTTTGAGGCTTCACCTCTATATCTACAAACAAATGGAATTATGTTTTATACTTGACACTTGAAAAAAAAAGGAAAACAAAAACATGCGTCTAAGCAAAACGTCTGCAAACTCTGCAGTTGATCCTTCACTGACATATAAAGTAACGTTTGCATCACAGCCTGAAGAAGATAAGGATTATGTTAACATTGATGAAATGATTAACATGAATACTTAAAGTGCAAAAGATATCAAATATATGCTGAATGCTTTATACAAATATGCTAAGATAATGGTTTCAGAAAGATGTGGTCCTCATCGAATACCGATGGACGAACAACAGCATGTTTTCTTGAAATAGTGTTGTCATAATAAAACTATAAGCACATATATCCTGCAATGTAGAATCAAATCAAACATTTATTAATAAAATCATAGTACCTTTCTCACATCCTTCACAACACAGCAGGAGAAAAAAAACGAAAAGAAAATTTATAGCACCGTCATAGAATCCATATCCTTACTGTATCTTGTTACTGGTATTTTGACATAACCTTAATCAAGACATAGTTTTGCTTCAGTTTAATGAATCATACAGCATCTTAGGACTAGGTAAGATAATGTTATTTGCAGATATTGTGTTGATGTATACATTTGCATGTTTCTTTTGATTTCTTTGCTGTTACAAACTGATGGTGCTTTGCAACAAATGACAGATAATGAACATTCTGCACATCCTTGCAGTGTGATAATGAGCAATACTTTTCTTCAATCAGACAGTAGATTTCAGGTGCAATCATTTTATACAATAAGTTGTTCTGCGCGAACCAAAAAATGAAAAAGTCCCTTTTACAATTTTAGCAGAGTCGCCCTAAGATTGATACAAAATATGTGCTCATTATGAAAATAACTGCGCCTGGATTTGGACGTTTTTGTAAAATTTAGTAATTATAGTTTAACATCAGTGTTTACGTCATTTTATAAAGATAGATAACGCCAATATCCCAGTATACCTAGCTAGTCATTACAGCGTGATTCTACATGTATATTGAGAATATTTTAATCATCCATGTACACAATACGTATATTCATACTATTTTCTTTCCGTTTGATGCAACTTAAATTTCTTAACGCTGATCTCAAATTTACCTGAAAAGAAAAACAGCATTCTTTTCAGGAATAAGACTTATTTCAGACATGTTCATATAGATTATAACTTATTTTCCAAGTGATCATCTTCATTTTTGAAACATGTTAGACAGTCATGAGATATGATTATTTGGGTCAAATAAAACTAATTCTGACCACACCTTTTAGAGAAAGCAGTAGTTTGGACGTTACTGTATATAAATACAGGAAAATTGTTCAAATGGCAACATTTATAGTGCCACTGAGGCGATCAAACAAGAATTGACAGGGTCGCATTCCCTTATAATAGTATATATATGTACCAAGTTTTATTATTAACATTTATAAAGTGTTTCTTAGTAATGGCTTTGGAAGGACGAACATACAGACGAATGAACAACTTTAAACTATATCCACGCATTCGGTGGAGGTAATTAAGTGGAAACGTATAGTATATTAATTTGAAGCTGTAATGATATCCAGGATGGGACTCTTGTGTTAAGAGGAACCTTATTTATGTCAATTGCAACCCACATTATCTCAAGTGTGATTTCTGTACCATGTACCGGAAACAAAATTTCACTAGCATTTATTTATGCTGAATATCACTATCATTACATATAGGTTTTCACTTGTTATGGTAAAGTTCAATCAAGCATTTGAATATAATACGAATATACGAATAACAGATTTAGTAATTCGCTTTTGTACTGAACTGTAAATGTTTGTCAGTTTATAATAAATTCTTAAGAGCATGATGTTCAATTATAAACACATACTAACACCATATCAGATAGTGGTCAAGAATTAAGCTTAAAACACAGAAGATGCTTTCAAACGCATACAAAATGAGTTGTGCTGAGTAACTTCTCTTATTCTAAGACAGTAGTAGTAAAAAGGGTGAATTTTAAATTTTTGACTAGGATAGTAACATATTTTTTGAGATTCTCTCTATATTCAACAGCTATATACCAATTATACAGATTCATATATTTTGGTTATGACTATGGCAATGTTCATTATTTAAGGTGTAAAAATCAGTTATTCATGCCTTATCTAAAATTTTGATGATAAGTGTAAATGGTAATACATGTATCACGTTAATACATTGGTATTACAAATAACATGTAAAGGTTAGTGTTCATTTTAATGCATTTACAAAAATAAATTGGTCTGGCGCGGCGAATACATACACTTGTACTTGCACTATCATGTCCTCGTAAATGTTCGCAATGTTTTCTTAATATGTAGCACATATAACAAATAAAGAAATCCAGATCACAACTATATGTTGTTTTATAAGCGGTATTTTTACAGAGTTTACAACTATATTATGTTTTAAAAGCGAAAGTTTTACAAAATTTACATTTGTCTTGTTTTATAACCCAGTATCCTCCACTCACACTAATATACAAAATATGTGATATTGTTGTGAAAGATAATTGTAAAACAATGTTACCTTGCTTCGGTGTGAAAGAGATTTGTTGAAAAGTTGACATTGGTGCCCGCCTATGAATGTTCTGATGAACAGTATTACACCAAGTCAGCTGGAGTTTTAGGCTAAAATTAAAAGTACTAACAATTTGCGGGCACTTGATTTTTACAACATCACAATGAACATGTAAAACAATTTGCTATGAAATAGCAATGGTAATTGGACTATGTACATTCAGGAGTGATATAAATTGTTTCTCCTACGCAGTTTGATCTCTACAAATTGCAGTTGCAGCAAATATATTATCTTTTGTTAGGAAATTCCAATCCGCAATAGGACGTCAACGAAAAACTACTCACATCATCGATTGTAGCTATGTACATGTCTTGAAATTATTCTTGCTCCAGAGATTCTTCCCAAATCGATAATATTGTTAGAATTGTCTTCATGCATAAAGACACAATCCTCAGAATAGGAACACACAAGACATAATATCGTATCATAAAATGATGGCCGTTGAAATCACATTTAAGAGATCCAAACTATCAATATGAACGCCAATGTAACTTTTCAGCCTAAATTGGGTCGGGATCAGAAGTCCGGGATTACATTGTAAAAACGAAGTTATTGTACTTAATAGAATGTGAGAACCCCTGCCATTCTAGTCTGCCTGACCCATTATACAAATGTTCAGTCTTGCATGTTACAAAAATGTCGAATATACAGCAAACTATGTTGTATAGCTTCTTCATTTTTTGTTAGATTGATTTCAAATTTTTCACCAAAAAATTAATGGATAATATACTTCGACAGATAAAAAGTGTTTTTCAGTCATACATTTTGAGATTGGTGTGTGTGGGGGGGGGGGGGTGGAATATTTTAGTATTTTTGGAGTTTGCCATTTTTAGCTAGTTTGATTTCTTCAGTTCTGCGTTTACGTAACTTACATGCAAACTATCAAAGCTATCACTTTGAAACTTGAAATACCTATTCACTATCAAATGTATTATAGCATTAAGTAAGAGTTTACAAATTACATAACCTTGTCATGTATTTTGACTGGATTATTGCCCCTTCTTAACTTAATGTTTCACACACACAATATTTTGGTAACAGTGCACATAATGCTACCAAACTAAGTATAAAGGAAGTATTAATGAATACCTTTAATTGGATTGTGTTTTGGGGCTCCTGGGGTCAAGGTCACTGTTACTAAAACTAAAACAACCGTAATATATTCAATATCTTTACTTACAGTTGACATAATGTAACCAACTTTTGTTTGTAGTAAGTATTTAATAAAATCTTTAATGGGGCTGTGTTTTGGGGCTCCTGTTTTCAAGGTCAAGGTCATTGTAACTAAAAAATAGAAAAATGGTTAATATATATTCAATAGCTTTAGTTACAATTGACATAATGTAACTTAATTATTAAGTGTGTAATATATACAAATAAAGACTTTTATTGGGATTGTGTTTGGTTCTAAAAATAGAAAAATGGGAAAAATACAATATCTTTAGTTGCAGTTGAATTATTGTGACGTACTCTGTCATATAACAGCATGGTTTGTCAGGACAGTATCCAGCACTATCTACTGCCGCCTCGAATAACCATGAAAACCACCCCTTGATAATCCTTTCGTAGCTTTATTTTCTCTTGATAGATCGAACTTTCTCTAGTTTATGTATTGAATACGTAAGAAACTCTCTAGATTCGTGTTTAATAAACTCCTTAGGATAACTTTAATCCCTTTATCCGGAGTATGTAATATCAATAAAGTATTCCCACATTAAATATGTAAGGATGAAAATGTGGCAAAGGAAAATTTGTTTCTTAAATCCGGAATTTCGGTAAATTCAGCAAGCTAGAGTTTTTTAGCACGCCGGGTTTCAGCAACATCTGCTGGGAATTCTTTTATATACATGTAATACCTGTTTTGACGGGTTATGTCAGGTTTCACAATCATCTGATTTCAGAAATGTTAAAATTTATGATAAACAACCCATATTTCCCATATTTTGCACGAAAACATCGGTTTATATTACGAGGCTAAAAAACTCTAGCTTGTTGAATTTTAGCATCTACAAATGTACTCAATATTGTGGTTTGTTTTGAAGAAACGACGACAAAAATTGTGCGGGACAGGAGAATGATGTAGCCATTAGCAAAGAACATAACACGAAGCCGAATACGATAATTTAAAATATGTCCCAACATGTAACCATTTCAATGTTACTAAAATTGTATTATGTACTCACAAATACACAAACAAAGCAATGCAAAAACAGCTGAAATTTACAATAGATGTCTTATGTTACTGTGAATGAATATCTTGTGCAGTCCCATTGTCATAAGATCGTACTATTAGAAAAGAAAATAAATCGGCCGTCATAATTTTGGATTTTCACGTGCCTTTCATGCAATAATTATCATTGCAGAAAAATTTTCACCGTTAAACATTTGTCTTAAGTAAAACTGGTAGAGCAATATAAAAATTTACCCAGATTTACCCAAGATATATAGAACTTGATATTAAACTGTGTACGTACAAATTACATTTAACGTAAAATTGATCTCCTTCACATCTTCACCATGCTTTACACGATATGTGACGTTCTTTCCATCATGCCCACGTGTTACACATGATATCCACATCCAGTCCCCCGTCACGTGGAAATTTTCCGTTTCAGTCTCATTATGTCCGTCAAAGAGCCAGACGACAGAGATATTGAGAGATTTATCATCAATAAAAGAAGATGCCGGGTTTCCTTTAAAACGCACATACATCCCTTCTTCTAGGTATTTGCTTTGACTGTCCATCTCTATATCTATAAACAGATTAATTCATCTAATCTCATTTATGCATTATATTAGTCTGTAAAGCTGTTTACACGTCACGGTTTTGCACACATGTTAAGCATACAATGCTTAAAAATACATATGCTGTTGCCGTTCAAACGGCATGTTCAAGCAGGAATAACAGCATATTTTCAGTTTCAGTGATATTCCCTACTCATTCCGATCATTGTCACATATTTTAAGAAGTAATTGCATCTTTACTTCTTCTAATGAAGTATGCAGCCTATGACAATATTTAAGAAATAAAAGAACTTGGTAAAACTACGGACTCAAATTCATAAAAGTATTTGGCTGAATTTTGGAATGAGTTTAGAGTTGTTTTTAGCTGCCGTATTTTCATATTATTGTTTCGCACTAATTTTTCTCACCTGCCTATTGTCTTCACCAGTACCATGTATCATGTAGATAAGAGGACAGCCTAGTGGGAAATCTTTGATGAACGGCCGAATTACCACATGTTTTACATACAGAAATAGAGCAAGTTCTATATCGCGTGTTTTACATGACTGTGTGCTTGCATTATACCACCTTCATACGACCTGTTTTAGCACATGTAATTAAAACAGATATGTGATCAAAACACACGTGCTAAAACATGTCGTGTAAACACCTCTGAAAAACGAAAACTATTGCACTGTTCAAAGTGTGTGTTAATGAGAACCCACGAACGCGCGCTAGAGAGAGAAACAAAGGGAGAGAGCTCAGCGGACTTTCTACACCTTTATAAAACATGTGTAGCATACATGTATAAGAACATATGATATACTTACTGATAACAAGCAGTGTCCAACATATTTTCGAAACTCCATCAACCTTTAAAAGATAAGTGCCATTATCGGATGGTTTTACGTCCTTGAGAAATATTGTCAGGCTTCGCAGATCATTAACAGACACATTCATTCTTCTCTCCATCAACGGGCTGTAAGACGTTATCGCGGAACGAGAGTCTTCTACATTATCAACAACAAAAATGCCACAAATGTCAGTGCCAACTCTAGAAGAAGTCGTGTTACGAAAATACATATACCATCTAATCAGTAAATTTTGTTTTGTGAACTTTGCAGTTGATCCTTCAATAACACATAAAGTCTCGTTTGCATCACAGCCTGAATAATATGATGATTATTTAACATTGACGTGAAGTTATACGTGATATACCTAAAATGCAAAAGATGTACATATTATATATGCTTTATTCTATTATTTAAAACAATTATGCTACTCTGATTGTCTCAGAAAGTTTGACCATTAAACTGGTGTATATAACAACTGAATCTCAGTCGCTTTAAATCACGTCATATTAAGACAACAGCAATTTCTGGAACTTCTTAAATCAATTTCATTATGTTACTGTGAATGAAAAGTGTATCAGGAAATCATGAAATCATGTCATCTTAACAATCGCATCGTTGGTTGCACATAAATACCAAATCAGCTGAACACGCATCTGTTATTTGTCTTTATTGTTGAGTCCGGGGCAATATCCTCTACCATATAGTCAACAGGCAATATGTAGGCCTCAGCATCATTTCTGTTCAATGTTTTAACACCGTTTGTTGTGAAGTTTTGTTTCCCAGCTTTGATTGCCAAAAACAAATCTCATTATTTGTGACGATAGTTGCACGATTGGGAATCGCTTTCTAGTCATTTAAAAATGCATTAAAGCATCAACACTAGTTCACCATGACATTACAAAATCAGCAAACCACTTCCCACCATATGTATCGCATGTGTGGCTAATATATCCGTTAAACTGGCATACAGGGTCCAGTTGACTACCGGTCCTCAAGGAATATCGGCGGACAAATAACAGCTTTTGTATTGAAATACTGTTGTCTTATTAACACTGTTTTAATTTATTTTCTGCCCTGTACAATAAAACCATGAATAAATCAAGAAATTTATATTACCTTGCTCATATCCTTCACAAAACGGCACGAGAAAGAAGAGCAAAAAGAAAATCAATAGCACCGTCTTTGAATCCATATCCTTACTGTACCGTGTTATTGGTATTTTGACATAACCTTAATCAAGACAAAGATTGTGTTTTAGTTTAATGAATCATACAGAATCTAAGGACTAAGTAGGGTAATGTTAGCTTCAGAAACTGTGCTGATGTATACATTTGTATGTTTCTTTGAAATTCTTGATGAAGTTGTTGCCGGTGCTACAGTTTATTCTTTAACAAATAGTCCTGCTGTTACAAGCTGATGGTGCTTTTGCGACAATGGCAGATAATGAACATTCTGCACATCCTGGCATTCTGAAAATGATTAACAGTTTTCGCGAATCAGGCAGTATATTTCAGGTTGCCGCCCTTTTGGACAATAAGTTGTTCTGTGCAAACTGAAAATTTGATCAAGTCAACTTTAGACTTTCAGCAGAGTCTTCCTAATATTGATACAAAACCTATGTTGAATATGAAAATAACTGTGCTTTGATTTGGGCGATTTAGTAAAATTGAGTTATTATAGTATAACGTCAGTGTTTACTTCATAGTATAACGACGGAAAACCCAATATTAATTTTCTTTACCTAGCTAGAGTTTAAAGCGTGATTCTGTATCATTTAATATTTATATTGAGGATGTTTTAGTCATCCATCTACACAATGCGTATATTCATAACGTTTTCTTCCGGTTTGATGCTAATTAAATTTCTTAATGTTGTATATGAGTTGTATAATCATCTCAAATTGACGTTTAAAAGAAAACAGCCAAACTCCACTTGGACCCCATTCTTTTCAGTGATCAGTCTTGTTTCAGACATGTTGATATAGATTAACGTGGATACTATTTATATCATACTAAAATAATTCTAAATACCACTTTCAGTTAAAATAAAGTGCATTTTTGTTAGAATAGAATATATAATAGATACCAAGACCTGGTATTATATGCATTCTGACTGAAACTTGAAGGCCCACATTTCCTCACAGAACTAAATAATTCGATGGGGTTCTCTTCAAAAACTCAACTCTGTGTCATGGGTGTGTACATGCTTAAGGTTTCAAGGGCAAGGGGTATGTAGATACAGGAAGATACAGGAAAATAGTTCAAATAACCACAGTTCTAGTGCTCCTGATGCAATCAAACCAGAAATTGCAGGGCCGCTCTCCCTTATAGTAGTTAATAAATGTATCAATATCTATTAAAATTCTCCAATTTGAAACTGTTCCATAACAAATGGCTTTGGAATGACAAACAGACAGACGATGACGCCAAAACTATGAACCCTTCCTTGGGATGGGAGTGGTAATTGAGTGCAAACGTTTTTGTTATTAAATTGGCAGCTGTAATTATTTCCATCATTAAAACTCTAGTGTTAAGCGGTAACGTATTGTATAATAATTTGCAACCCACATTATTTCAAGGGTAATTTCTTAACAAAACCGTTAAAAACATGTACCAGACACATAAGCAGTATTCGTTAGCATTAATTTATGCTGAATACAAAGTAAGTGGGTGAGGTATACGAATATCACTAGAATGATCCAAATCTGTGATTTTATTTGTAAATGTGTATTTTTATTCTCGTGCATAAATAACATCTCTGACATGTGTTTGAAAGTGTTCAATTTGTTTATAATGTTTCTTTGGCGAATACGGGTTCATTCCTTATTTAGTGCAGCCGCAAACTCATTCCTTGTTCCAAGTTGAAACACATGAGTCCCATGAATGTAAAATCGATACCTTGCTGATCAAGGTACTGCATTGACGGTTCTTACCCGATGTGCGGACGCATTATCATCTATTATCATGAATTCTAGTTTAACCATATAGTACTATGTAACGTCCGATGATATCACCTCTGTAACGTTGAGCTTTCAGCTTGCCGTTCAAGAAGGTATGGAAGTCGGTGTGTCCATTGTAAGAAATAGCTGCCCAAACAAGCAGAGCCATTACAGACTTGACATATTCAGTCACGCCCGTTACATTGTGGCCACACATGCCGATATCATTGAAAAGTATGTGACCAAAATGGTTTAAAAATTGTCACTGTATTTGCACAAAAATGATGCATTTTTCTGGCAGGTCATTTTCACATTATTCTTGACGTACCGTACCAGAATAGCTCATATATAGTTGTATTTAATTCAATTCAATTCAAATATTGTTTTCAGTCTCTATTAATCACAAGTAAACATTTCAACAAGTATTACAATCATGCATCATTACTAACAAATCTTTACGAAAAAGCGTTTTCAGAAAGCGTCTTTTTATTTCTTTGCAATAGCATTGAAATAAAATCTGTACTAAGTCCTATGCATGCACTTTCGACTTAAAACACAACTTTAGCATATTTTTGTTTTGCCAGTAAGACATATTCTCGATAATATAAGAATTAAATAATTATAATTTACGTCCAAAGTGTTCATTGGCCTTTAAAGTTGAACATTTAGACAATAACACGATTATTAGCTTACAGTAAAAATAGATTAATTTTATGTTAAAAGATTAAGTTAAATAGGTAAATCAGCTGAACCCCAACTTTCAATTGAAACCAATTTATCATTATTTATCTTTATTAATTAAAACTAATGAATTAGAATCGTAATAAACATGTACTATGATTACACAATATAAAAACTCTATGTGGAAATGTATCTTTATTCAAGGAGTATTGAAAAATTTAATTTTACTATTTAAAATTTGTATTTTCAACTGGTACGGGCATGGTAATATGAAAACAGCAGCCTGTATAATTATATATCAAAACTATAGACAAGCGTGCCTATTTTTGTATATCTGGGGTTCGTGCAAGCAGTTTAATTTGAAACCATGTTCTTATTTAAATGTCAAATAAAGAAACATTTTGGGAAATTACCCCAAATGCATGTATATACAATGTGGTAAGATAATTCTAGTGTGATGGGATCATTTTACAGTGTGAAATGATAAAATTTACAGTGTGATGCTACGTCACTATCATTTGTGTACGCGTACATCTGCTACGTCACTATCATTTGTGTGTGCATACATCTGCTACGTCACTATCATTTGTGTCCCAAACATCTGCTACGTCACTTTCATATTTTCGTAAATAAAATGTTAACAATAAGCATATATAGCAAATAAAGACACAATGTATTGCTAGCTTTTTATTTCTCTATATCAATTGATTTGAAAAAAAGCTTCTCAGTACACTACATTTGTTTGCTGAATATGTTTTGTACAGCGAAATACAAACATTTTGTTTTTAAGTAGTAGTTTCTAAGTGTTATAGATCTAAATGTCTGTCTGTTAATGTGTGCTATAGTTGAGGTGACCTTTCAAGCACAAGAAAGCTGTACATGGTTTTTCCTTTGAATTATTTTCTAGTTTCATATAATTTATTCCTTACATAGAAGAAACGTATACAGCGTTACCTGCAAAATATAAGTACCTTGGCATCAAGAGGTGACTGATTTGTAAATAAACAGGTAATAGTTTATTTTGGTACATGCAAGTAAATGGTATCAAATAAATCTGGTTGAACGGTTACTTTAAAAAAAGAAGTTATTGTGTCTATGAATTACACTCATGACTTATTTTCTTATAGTTGCATCTTTTTTGTAGGGCAGACTCAAATCTTTGCATCAAAGACCGCTTTTGTTGCATTGACAACCGTGAACCATCCCTTCAATGTCATCATGTAGCTTTAACTTCTCTTGATTGACTTGATGAGACTTAATTGCGCTGGTAATTCAATACATTATTTTGTAATATGTTGATCGCACTATTTTCTGTTACCACACGCTAGAATACAATGAAAGTTCTCAAGAATGATTAGTCAAAAGCTTAGTTGTGCAAATTATCTGTGTGTCACACCTGGATAAATTTCAATTATTTTCCTTTTGAATTTTTATTACATATAGTGTACATTAAGATGGGTCTTTTATTTGGACTCGCTATTTTCCAGCAATTACTGACGGCTGAAATTTCACATGAGTGATAGTAACCAAGCTTAGATGAGTATATATTGCTGGTATGTTGTGCTTGGATACTTGGCTGGAATTTCTTTAAACTTTATACATATTTTCCGAAAAGCAACTACTTCAACAATAGCATGCACCATCCATCTGCAGTCTCATTCTTTTACTGTGTTCCAGAAGGTTAAAGCAGGTTGCAAAGGTCAAAATAACTGGGTCGAGGAGGTATCTGGGGATATTCATCACTTTAACTGAAATATCTAGTTCTCTTTGATTAAGTGCTATATACATGTGTACTTATCTCGCTTTAGCTGTATTGTGAGATGTATCTTTTGTTTTTAGAAAATGAAATAAACTATACCGGTGACGGGCTTTGCGTTTCAGAATAATAACAAGAAACTTGTTCCAATCTTCAACTGATTGTCATCTTAACCCTTTAAACAATGTAGCTGTGCTGAAAAGTCGATTTGTATGGGTAGAGCGTCGAACTCCTAACCCGGAGATTGGAGGCTAAATTCCCGGCAGCAGCATTTAGCCACGACCTCCACAATCGCTTCTTTCGGCGAAAGTACCGGTCAGAACTATAGGAAGCAGTCATCAAGAGTGGTCGGTACAAGTCGCAAAAATCTGTATTGAAAGTCAATCAAACATCTATTCTCAAAAATAACTTAGATTATTCCAAATCACTCCAGTTGGTATCAATTTCGATTAGAGACAGAGGCAATGTTGAAATATGTCTTACTCAATGGCACTACATATGTACCTCTATGATTCTGATGGGGATCGACCGCGGGTCCCTCTGATCCTGAGGCGAATGCAATTGAACTGCGCCTCCACATATTCATGTAATTTTGAAGACAATGCATGGATCGCCGATGAAATCAAAATGACTAACCACAGCGTTAATATTGCACACACTGGGCCGTAAATAGGTCAATGACTGTACATGCAAGTACAAAGTAAAAGAGTGACTAAGTGTCACTAATTGGTAGATATTACTAATCAAAATAATATCATGTACATTGTACATCATGAAAAAAATAGAAATACAGCAGCTATAATATATTAACTGTATTGATTGATTATACATGTATATAGAAAAACGTTTTGTGTTAAAAGGACAATATTCAAATAAGTAAATGTAAGAGCAATGAATTTTATTTTACAGGTTTTGGAATGAGTACAGTAAATTAAGTATTTTCAAGTGACAACATAATTCGTGATTTGATCACTTATTGGCGATTTTAAGATTTTCAATCTGAGAATTTTTCTACAATCAATCCATAGAATGAAATGAAGTCTTCGAGAAATACTTAAATAAGCGAAGTTTGGAATTTTCGAAAATAAAATTAGCGATACTTAATTCAGCCCCAAAATTACCAAATTTGCGGTAAAGGAAAGAATCGGAACAATAAACCTAAGGCACAATGGAAAAAAATATGTAAAAACACTAAAGCCTGCGTACAAATTTTGTATATGATGATAAATGGCGTAATTAATTCAATGGCATTCACAAATATTGCATTATTAATCGGTAACAATATAACAGCAGTGTTGCTAAACCAATACAACATTGAAATGCCTAAAATATTGACAGAAACTAATGATTACTGGATGTAACATCGTTACACTTCAGTCGGGCAAAGTGGGGGCTGGTTTGTTAAGCTGGTAGCCACAAACGTACTTCGGTTACACCAAATGTGTTTCTACCTTTACATAGTCGGTCTTAACATCACATGTACGAATAATTTAGTTTTGTTCAACTATATTTTTTAATCTTTATATAAAATATGTTGGGATATCGTTAGATAAATACACAGAATGCAGTCAGATTAAGTTTATATCCAGTTTTTTTTTTATAAATGATGATGCAAGATGTTTGTTCAACTTGAATACAAAATAACAATGGCAACGAAGGTCCGTTATGCGGATGGAACAATTTGTCATATTTATCTAGCTCTATGGATTATTAAATGTACCCTTTATGCAGATTGATCTGAATTTCTTCAATTGAAATATCTCTCGAGCGTATTGTCTGGAAGCACACACAATCTGTAAAAGGCGATTACCCGGGACAGATTTTTATCTTCTTGTTTTCATTACATAGCAGAAACGTTTATGTTCTCTGTGTTTGTAGATTCACCAGTAGCTATAAAGAAGCGATGATAAATTTATGAACATGTCAGTGTTGCACGTGTTGACAAAATACGAAGTACAATGTACAAAAAATCTGAAAAATATATATGAGTGTATTTGCACATATTGGTATAAGTATAAAAATCACATTGAGTCGGCATGAATTAAATGCTCTGTAAATCAATATTGAAGTATGCTAGAGAATGGTATCAAATAAATACGATTTTACGCTTCCCATTAAAAAATAAGCTTAGAAAGGACTCTCTTTTTGTCTCATAATTGCAAATAATTTAAGGAAAGGCTCCAGACTTTGCATCATCTAATAACCACTTGTGTTGCATTGACAACACCGTGAACCATCCCTTTAACATCATCGTGTAGCTTTACTTCTCTCGTAGGTTTAATTCTGCTGGAAATTCAAAAGTTTATTTTGAAAAACGGAAATCATTAGAATTGAACTGTTTTGAATAACTAGTGTTTGACTCCTTCAGAAAACGAAGGTTATACAGCTTTTCTAGTATCTAAAGAAAGAGTAACATACCATTTTTCACTGTACATAGCACTTTCGGATCCTGTTCCATCTCTCTCCAAAACTCCATAAAAGTTCATTTGTGCAGGTTCCCTGTAACGTTTTACAAGATCAAAGTACAGAGCGCTTTTTATACATTAATGGCATTTTCCTGCAACGATGCAGGTCATTTTTTATTTTGTTAAACATTTGTGACATACACAACTCTTTAAAAATAGGTTTTACGACAAATATTCAGTCATAAAGAATCTTCTTACCGCTTTAAGGGGGTTTACATGACATGCTTGTGCATGTGCCGTTTTCTATTATTTCGTAAACGTATGTTGATGATCGGCTGCAGACTTCAGAAACATACATGTCTGAACAATTTGATTTAATGAACAAGAGTAAATATTTACAACTGGTGTTCTTCTAACGCCGATACGCCCCTAATGTTTGATTCAGGATTTGGAGTCTAGTTCCTTTTGAAACCTATATTTACAAATAGCATACATTTGATTTAAATCTATGTATAATCAAACACACAAAGAACACACAAAAACTCTTTCATGATTGAAAGAGCTTAATGGATATCTAGCAAGACTTCCGTCCAGTTCATGGAACTTTCGATTATAAAATGATCTATTCTTTATATTTTTCGTCAATAATTATGGATAACGTTCAATACTAATGCATTTCGACAAAGCAGGGGGGTTAAGAACTAAAAGGCTTGCCTGTTTCCCAAGCTAATCAGTCTACCTGGTACCTCCTGACAGTGTGCGGAATGAACGGTGCAAAACCTAACACCATAAATCTTAACATCCATAAATAAAATATTTATATGACTGTATAATCTGTTGTGCATTATGTAGGAACAAAACCAAAATAGATAAAAACAGAAATTGAAATGATAATTCGGTTAGAAAGTTGGTTAGGCTACGAACTCAGTATTTTAATATGAAAATATGATATACGTACACAATATGCAAGATGATTTCTTTTTAGAGAAATGTCTTCTGCAGCATAGGCACAACAGGGTACTTATGATAGCTAATGTGCTTATAACCAGGACAGCTTGCAGCAACACAAAAGCAATTGTCGGGGAGTTTGTATCTAAACGAAAAATATGCACTTCACATGTACATAAAGATTATGTAAGGTTTAACACCTTATATCGCTGGAGGCAAATGATTCTGCCTTCGCAAACTGTGTAAATCATGAAAAGTATACATACCATTTCGATTCAGATGTAAAAGTTTTGGTATTCAGTCAGCATATTTTGCGTGATCATCAAGTTGATCGTTCAAGTTCAGAATATAATAAAAAGGCGGTCTGATTCTAATCTGAACATTTTAGTTTTCGGTCAGGATATTTTTCAATGAGTATCCCTATGAATACTTAATAATTTATCTAATGCTACTTTCAAGTTCAGTATATATCCAAAACACAGATAGCAAACAATCAAGAAGTAAATGCACAAGAGTCACTATCGACAGACAATGAGAAATACGAACAGGCACAGGCCTCTTTAATCTTGACAGAGATGTCACAGACATGTCGTTCTTCCCATAGCCAATTTTGAGTCACATGTGAATGTTGTTCCTAAATAAGAGATGTTAGAGACATATTGTTTTTCTCATAGCCAGATATAAGTCACATGTATCTCTTAACAGTTTGGTGCAAGCAATACAGTTGTGCGCTATTTCTAAAGAGTAAATGTAAAGCACTGTAAATCTGTATACCAATGTTACCTGTGTATGACATTACCTTGAACATACACGAACATACTTTTTTCAATCACAGTTGCCGAGCCTCACCGTGATGCTCTACAGACGAACTCTCCAGTGGTATGTTCTGAAACCTTCCCAAGGTTGAGTTTGTTTCCAGAACTAAATTTACCCCAGCTTATGTTGCAAGATGGATTGCAGTCCGCCTCGCACGTTATTTCCGGTAACGTTCCGGTAACGTTTGACCCGATGTTAGATAGTATGCAGTATTTGGTGGGGTGAACTGTAGAGGCCAGTAGGGAACATCTAAGGATAATATTCATAATAATGAAGAGAACTATGTCTTCATTGAGACATCATGCAACCAAAATAGTTATGCTTATGTTAGAAGTTTTTAAAATGACACATTAAACGTTGGACTTTTCTTGAATAACATTGGTACAATAATATATAGAGGATAATTGTTGGTTTCGGTTTAATATCACGTTATAACTTGACTATACTTGGCTATAACTATTACATCGATAACAACAATTGTTCTGTCTATTTTATGTATCACACTCTACTTTTGTTGAGTACATACATGTTTCAATAAAATGTCGAATATAACACAAAAGTGATTTAATGGTTCAGGATCTTAAAAAATATACTCCTATATTTCTCACAGATCCTAAACTTCAAAACCATTTGAGACTGAGAGATACAGAGAGAGAGACAGAGACAGAGAGAACGGGAGAGCAAGAGAGCGAAAACACGAGAGAACGAGAGAAAAGCTGGTGACAGAGAGTCAAACCTGACCTCTATGCTGTTGCTAAAATTATGTAGGATATAATTATGTTAATATGATATACACACGTAATTACTTATTACAAACAATGTCCAGCAGGTACACGAATCATGAATAAGCAAATCACCAACAGCCGATAACTAATAAGTTGCATGTCGAATCGTGTTATATCGTTGAAAAATATTGTAACGCGTCCATGACCATCAGCAGACACATTCATTCTTTCTGATCCTTCATTGACATTTATAGTAACGTTTGCATCACAGCCTGAAGGAGAATACGGCGCAATGATTACCGTGTTACATGTAGTGCGAGCTATATTAAACATAATTATACTGAATGCTATATATAAATATGCTTACATAATGGTCTCAACCTTCTAAAGTCCGCCTCTGAGGTCGAGTGGTTAGTGTCGCTGACTTGAAACCACTGCAATATCTCATAGACTCAGGGTCATGGTTTCGAACCATGCTACCAGTCTCTTTATGTGAGAAAGTTTCTTACGAAGCAAAGGTTCTAGTACTGGTTCTTCCTAGGAACAATGGTTCAGGAAACTGCCCGTCTGTAATCACTGAAATACAGTGTAAACGGGCGTTATACTCACACAACAACAACAACAACTAATCACTCTTACTTGTTTACGTAACAAATTAACAAGTGAATGTAAGTCCCTTGAGAAATGAGATTCGTTAAATGTTTTTGCTTTATTTAGATACATGCATGACTGTCTGCACATTCTAAGAAGCTACAAAACACATTTAAAATGATGATTTAAGTCACTAATGATTCAGGTGTGATATAGGAACAGTCTATATGATTTCCACCACCTGCAACTACCAGAAATGTCCGGGGACAACATTTAGATGTCATCATCATCTTCATTCACTTTATTAATGTCTTCTACACCGTTTGTCGTGATGCCCAGTTTTGATGACCAGAAACCAATTACGTTAGGCCAATTGTTACAGAATAGAAAGATAGCCTATCTACTAGACTACGGTGAAACACCAAAATGCTTTCAAGTCAGCATCTAACTCTAAAGTATCGAACCTAGAAAATCTCAAGGCATACAGGGCTGCGAATGGTCTATCTACCTTGCTTTATGCCAATGAAATATAAACAATAAAAGCAAGCACGGATGCAGACCACATCCAGGATGCATATGTATTAGGATAGACTAATCGCCCGTTTACGCACACCTAACGATAGAAATGACACGTTGGTTAGACCGGATATATCTCGCGTATGTTATCATTGCATTAGTGTAATGAACTCCGTCTATAGCATCCCTATAGGTAGAAATGTATCACATATATCATAAATTGTGTAGTCTAGTTACCAGTCCCTGAAATATCTCTGTGACTAATTAATATCTCACCGTTTTCTTCTAGAGCCAGTCTACTATCCAACGCTGATTTCAGGTAAAAACCGCCCCAGTGTATACAACAAAAATATACAAAATAGACTGAAATACTGCTTGAATGAAATAGAAAAAAACACATCAATTGTATCAGACTAGTAACTAGTCCATATATTTTGATGAAGAAAGCGGAAAAGGGACAGCTTGAAAGTGTTCATATGAGCACAGATACATTTGTATCTAGGAACAATATTGCACAAGATCAATCAGATGGTGCAAAATCGCCTTAAAAGGTACAAAATCATCGTACATGAGAGGCGCTTTTACTCGAAACCTGTGCTCTGCTAAGCCCGGTTATCTGCCATTTCAACATTAGAAAACCACTTCCCATTACACGTACCGCATGTGTGATTGTTATTTTGTTCAACCTGCAAACATCTGTATTCATAAGATCGAGTCTACTACTGAAAAGTCGTGGTCCTCCTCGCATGTCGATGGAAGAACAATAGCATTTTATTGAAATACGGATGTCTTCATAAAACTTTCAGCATTTATAGACGGCCTATATAAAAATCAAGTTAAAAGTAATAAAATAATATTTCCTTGCTTATATCCTTCACAAAACGGCACGAGGAAGAAGAGCGAAAAGAAAAACGACAGTTTCTTTGAATCCATATCCTTTCTGTATTTTGGTACTTGTAATTGAACTTAACGCTTAATCATTACAAAGATGCAGTTTCAATATAATACAAACACGTTTGTAACTGTCTCCTGAAGAATAACTAGATATCACCTAAAAGTTGAACAGGTGAAAACTTGTAATCGTTCATCTACACAATGCCGGTATATTCATCATAGTTTCCTCCAGCTCAATACCACTTCACATATAATTATTTTCCTTATTTTTGAATCGGCGCTTGCTTTCTTATTTGACAGCAACAAGCGAAATTATTATCCTTTGTTACAACAGGTTGATGCATGATACATATTGAGTCAGAATATCCTCAGATGTTTTAAAAGGTCTAAAACAAGGAAATTGATACCAATTGTTCATTGTTATTAATCACTTTTTAAGTTTCAGTGACCCTGACGTTAGTTCCTTGTGATCTGCATTAAATCACTGGAAGTTTTAAATGAAAATGAGGTGTTTTCTACAAATCAGTTATCAGTTCAATTATATAACGCTTATTAAAAAGTTTGTAAAACGTTTCGTACAAGATAATAATTATGCGATTTAACTTAACTGTTTTACACGTATCATAATACATTGTGTTTTCTTGCATACAGAAAGTTAAAATAAATCCTTGCTTTGTGCTTATAAAACAGTTTTTATGCCTGTGAGTTAGGATCAATATAATACTAAATTCTTTATAAAAGTGTGAAAAAAGTTTTCTGTAAAATTAGTCTATCTAAAATTTATTCTTAATTAAAGCTCTAAAATCTTTTTTTCTTATAATGCACGTTTCTTAAATATAAAATTGTTTTGTGCTTAAACGAAAGTGGACATGGAAAAGGGTATATAAGAACTTTACCTGATCTATGGAATTAACATAATAATTTCAATATGGTCAACATTCCACATTTGGATGACGAAGTTTGCCCCTTGCATTTTTATGCAGGTACTCTACTCATTTCTCATTTCTGTTTGATGGCACGATGACTATTCAGGCAATGTAGTTAATGATGTTTTCCTAAAATTACATTACACGTGACATTGGCAGGAAGAAGTATTTTCTTGTTTGCCCAGTCGTGCCCATATGTGAAAGATCTTAGTGCTACAAAACTGCCTTGCTACTGGTAGAATAAGCTAAGCGGGTATAAATCTTATGTACACAATTATCTGTTGGGATGAATTCGGGAAAGTTTGAGGTCAGAATGCTACAAATCGGTACCAATACAAATGATACCAATTTTTTCTGTGACTGGCCGTTCCGATGCTATTACTTAGAATTCAACCTATTTTCTTATAATTAATACAATTAATATATATGTTCGCCAGGCGTTTACTGTTATGTCTACTCAAAATGTATGTGTTGTCCTTTTGCACTTGGCAAAAATGTTGTCTATCGTGTTTAGGGATTACATTATATTATGTATGTTTTATCTTTTAATACAGTATTACTTAAAATCTTTCCGAACATTGCTCGCTAAAAAGAAAAATGTAATGCATTAAACACCAATGATCTCTATACATTTTTTCAAAGTGAACATTTTAAAGTCTGACATGAGCAACATTTGTGCTTCCTGTTTTATCACTTACGGATTACTTACTAGAAAGTATTTAAATAACATGTTTGTAAGCGGAGAACATTTCAACATGTAGCTTAGGAAGTCACGATAGAATAATTAGAAGATTATTTTAAGCTGGGGAGGGGGAGGGATCGTCCGCCTTGTACATGTACAGTTCTACGCTTAACTATTCTTTAAAACTTTATCAGTTATTAATATTGGATAACTTAAAACATATGGCCGACTAATACCAAACTGCATACATAATAATATTCTTTTCAAAACTTAGTACGGTGGTTGTAGTAGATTCATTCATTGCGATATCTTCAGAATGACACATACGACACAGTCTGTTTATTCTGAGATTAAGTATTTTATGTATTAAGGTGTTTGATCACATAAATATACTAAAGTGATGGTACAGGACACATTTAATGACCCTCCTTGCAAAACGCCTTTTAAGTCAACTTTTTTGCATCGCCTTATTTTATCATTATTTGTGTAGATGAGTAAACAATTGTGCTGGTGGAAAAAGTTACGATTTCAGGTAAACTAGCGGAAAAATCATGCCCAAAATTCCATATTCTGATATTTCCTCCCCTTGACTCTAGTTTAAAACAACATTGGCAATTATTGAATGCTAAAGATGATTCAGTGACAATACTTAAAAACAATGCTGGTGATAATAATGCTACAATACTTAAAAACAATGCTGATGATGATTCTGTGACAATACTTAAAAACAATGCTGCAGATGTTTCTGTGACAATATTAAAAAACAATGCTGGTGATGATTCTGTGACAATACTTAAAAACAATGCTGGTGATAATTCTGTGACAATACTTAAAACAATGCTGGTGATAATTCTGTGACAATACTTAAAACAATGCTGCAAATGATTCTGTGACAATACTTAAAAACAATGCTGGTGATAATTCTGTGACAATACTTAAAAACAATGCTGGTGATAATTCTGTGACAATACTTAAAACAATGCTGATGATGATTCTGTGACAATACTTAAAAACAATGCTGGTGATGATTCTGTGACAATACTTAAAAACAATGCTGGTGATGATTCTGTGACAATACTTAAAAACAATGCAAACGGCTGGAGAAGATGATTGTGTGGCAATACTTAAAAACAATGCTGATGATGATTCTGTGACAATATTTAAAAACAATGCTGGTGATGATTTTGTGACAATACTTAAAAATAATGCTTATGATTATTCTGTGGCAATACTTAAAAACAATGCTGGTGATAATTCTGTGCCAACACTATGCTGAAATCTGTGATATTTGAAATGGATTTTTGAGTTTTTTTCATAGTTCTAGCATCGGTAAGTTTGTTGTTGTTCCGTCTGCGATTGAATCATCTCTAAGGAACTTTACGTGCATTCACATATGGTCCGTTGACAATACATAGTGTATACCATGTTGGTAATTTAAAATAATTAACGTTAGGTATGCTTTGCAATTGGTGCTTGCGTTAAATAGTTTGCTTTGTAGGTAGATCTGACACAATAAACGCAACGTCTGCATGTATAAATTCTATAACTTAAGTAACATTTAATACTGCCGGATTCAGTTTTTTTTTCAATTAAAAAATCTGTCTAGTGTAGTTTCGTCGTTGATTAAGTGTCCTTTTGAACATAAAAAAAGTTGAGTTTCCTCTGAATATCAATTTCTTATCGTTACGCAGTAGTAACGCTCATGACATCTGGGTTGATGTATGCAGCGGTATCTGTAAGAAATGAAAATTCATAAACATTTCCAAAATACGAGTGTTGAATAAAGTATTTAAATACATTATATTATGATAAAAAGTGTTCCAGTACAGATACTCACTAAATCAATAGTGTGTCATCGAGCATTATATGAAGATCAATATACCAGAATTGCATCTTTCTTTCATTTTTTAACACAATGAGGGAATACTTCCTAGAAATAAGCACTGTTTCTATGAAGTATTCCCTCATTGTCAGATGACAGTACGATTTGTTAGGAAGGCATCTAAAGACCATTGCCTGTTGCACTGACTATCGGATACCGTATAATCAGCGTCATTACGTTCTTTCCCTGATTTACCAATCTATCCCAGTAATTATAGTTAATAAATCATAAATAATCTCTTGACACTGAGAATTATGTGAGACATCAAATAATTCAATTAGATTTTAATGCTTGCATCTAACTTTTTCTAAAACTGGCTGCACAGCTACAGATTTATAAAGGTAAGAATAAAAATACCTTGTTTTATTTCGCTGTATGGTTCAAGTGTAGAACCTGACCTTTCTATCTCCAAAGCTTCATAATAGCTCATCCGTGCTGGAACCCTTTAACGCATTACAACATTAACATAAAACATAAAATGGAACACCTTCATTTGACATGCTAATTATGCGCGGCAAATGCAATTCTTTAATTAGCTACGTTAATATATAAACCCGTACGAAGAATGTTTTCTTATGAAAATACAAACATGACTTATAGACACTACAAATCACGCAGTTTGTAATAACCCGTATTTAATGACACGTGTGTTTTATTTAATGAACAACAGAAAAAAGCTTACATCTGGTGTTCTTGAGCAGCCGGCAAACCGCTAATGTTCGATCCAGAATTAGCTTTTTCTTTCTTTTTGAAGCCTAAAATTAACAAATTGCACACAGCTAATATATGTTTAAAATCAAACAAAAACACAAAGCATGAATACGTTTAAAAGACCTACAAGAATATCAACTTGGATTTCCTTTGACCTTACTGTAAGATCAATATGACAAATTTATTCTTGACTCGTAAATTCATTGTGAAGAAACAAAACAAAGCATAGGTTCAATGTAAAATCAGAACTTTTATTTTAAATGATTATTTGCTTGGCAAGCTAGTAGGGCCATGAACTTACAATTATCTCATTAACATATTTATACTTACACAATATGCAAGTTGATTCTGTTTTAGACACACCATATCTCCCGCGGCATAGACACATCACAACACAAATTATAGCCAATGTGTTTAAAGCCAAGAGAGCTGCCAACAAAGTAAAAGCCAGTACCGAGGGTGGCTTTTCTAAGCAGTAAAGAAAAATTATACATTACATCCATTTAAAATTTATTTACGTTTTAACCCTTTATTTTGTTTGCGGAAAATTATTCTGCCTTCGCAATCAGTGTACACTCGTTGAGACTGTTCCTTATCAGCACATTATTTGAACAATTAACGGTCCATTACTAACACCAAATTGAATTTTCTGTAATTGAAACAGGGAAATACAGTTTGAAACTGGCTTCTTAAACTTTACAATAGCCGTGGAGTATTTCCATGTTTGACATACTGCTGCAGAAAAACGAGTGAATGTTTTTGTATTTCCTTAGATTGACCTCGGTGGTCTTTTTGTCCTACTTTCGCTTTATTGCATGTTTTAAAACAGTCAGAAATATACGTTGCACATCATTTGAAGTGAAATTCTTTCAACTATTATTAAAAATAGGTATGCTTATTCATATACAACCTATTTACAGCCTCTTTCTGTGAGATTTCTGGAAAATAGCAAAGATATTTGAAAACTTGAAAATACTTTCGTTTTTGAAAATGCAAAATATAATTTATTGATTCTTTTGTTAAAATCTCAAATTTTCAACACAATATGGTCACATTCGATGCAGTATGTCATATTTTCCTTCTGAGAAGACGTCCGTTACAATTCCAGATTCAAACGAAAATTCGATTTGGTCTTAGTAATGGACTGTTAATTGAACGATCCATATTTAAAGATGGACAATTTCATTTTAGAAATATAACGGGGTCAATATACAAAAATGTGTTTCCCAAACTTGATGTGTGCACTTGGGAAAATCAAAGTGATGCTTGCTAATATTGTATTTTGATGAACAGATAAATTACACCTAATTTAGTTACGAGGGAACAGTAAACGTGCGCGTGTATTGTACCAAGCCTAGAATATATTATTAAACATAGGGAGCAAACCAGCTATCATTAAATGCACTTGAACTACAAACGACATAGAACACCCCAATTATGTAAAGCATGCTTCTTAATAAACGAACTTAAAGACACTGGCTTTTGCCAAATTTGAATCGCATGGATGAGAAAATAACTTAATCCCAGGACACACTCGTGTGCCGTCTCTACAACGTAAATGTGACGCATGATATTCATAACAATAAAACCTGATAAATTTACGTACCTTGAACGTACACGTACAGATTCCTTTCAAGCACAGTTGATGAGCCTTCCCGTGATGCTCTACAGATAAACTCTCCTGTGGTATCTTTTGAAACTTTCCCCAAATTCAGTTTGCTTGCAGAACTAAATTCTCCCCAGCTTATGTTGCAAGAACGGTTGCAGTCCACCTCACACGTTATTTCCGGTAACATTTCTCCCGGTGTTAGATAGTATGCAGTCTTTGGTGATATGAATTGTAGAGGCCAGGAGGGACCAACAAAGAATATCAAAGATGTGTTTCCTAACGGAGTTATCGTGCAATACAAAAAACAATTACTGGTACTTTTTAAATAAGAAGCAAAACAACACCGAAATAAATTAAAATTTGTTAGGTTGTTATTACAATTAGTCAGTCATTTTACTACTAACATCTGTATTTTACAGCCACTAGACGTCTCAGAGATGTTTGTCTTATTTGAAACCATTGTTTTAGTTAAATCGGCAAATTTTTTAATTTATACTTACATTCAACTTCTAAAGTAAGATTTACGGTCAACATCAGTCTACCGCCACTTTCTACTTTATATGTTTCATATTAATATGAGGTATAAATATCAAATCTTTATGCACAAGAAAAGTGTACGATTCGTTGATGAATCGCCCATCAAACATCCAATAAAAGGTGAGCTCTCCACCGCCATCAGTTTCTGAAACATGTCGATTCACATGAAAACTGAGAAATGAGTCCTCCTGTCACCATTGTCTTTGATTGTCTCCATATCTGTAACAAAGCAATTGTCAAGGTCAGATATACCTGAATCCGATTAATAGGTCAAACTTTTCAACTATTTCAATGTTTCAAAACTTGCATATCTAGTGATACCAACATCGCTTAATATATATACAATATGATGTCAAATTTTACAATGTAATGCGTTGTTGTGAACTATTAATGGTGAAAAAAGTATCCGCCTTAAAAAAGGTCCGATTTTTCTCCGTCACGGTTGAAACAGTTGATTTCTGTGAACAAAGTTCTTACACAATTAATGAACACGGTAAAACAAAAAGAAATTACGAAATTGTTTGGTTATATCATGAACTCTCATAATATATTCTTTAAAAAACACATTGACCTGTTTGCCAGAAAGATGTAGATACTAAATGTTGAAAAGTATACATACAGGTTATATCTAAAACAAGGTTGACTTCCTTCAAATCTTTACCCTGCTGTACACGATATGTAACGTTCATTCCGTCTTCCTCACGTGAAAAACATGGTATCCACATTCAGTCCCCCGTCACGAGAACATTTTGTGTTTCATTGTAATTAAATCCGTTTAACTGGCATACAAAAAATTGTCCAACATATGTCAGAACCATCATTCGTTCTTAAAATATAAGTACCATTATCGGTCGGTTTTATGTCCTTCAGTGATACACTAGGCCGAGTCCCAGACGAAACATACACATCCATTCTTCTCACGGGAATCGGAATAAAAAACACCCTATTTGTTACAGCAGCTCGTGAATAAAGGTAATAAAACTTGCATTGAAATGAGGCGTAAACCATCTTTTCATGAAATCCAAAGCTTGTGTTAGAAAAGTTTTAGGAATCGATATACGTTGTTGTAAACTCTACAATCGACCCTTCACTGACATATAATGTAACGTTTGTCTCACATCCTGACGAACATGAGGAGTTTTGTGAACAATATAATTTCATTTCTACATGCTAAAATTATAATATTTACTGTACAAACCAAAGTCGTTATCACAGATATACCGATTATAGCAGACCGTTGAAGGCAATATTTTTACTTCTATATTTTCTATAGAATCCACATGTTTTCTTATTGTAAAATGTCACAACATTAGTCTTAGAATGGTTTCAAGTAGACTTTTACACTGTTTAAATTTTAAATACGAATACAAAATTGCATTTTCGTGGTTCGTTCTTTTCCCTTGTTGACATAATGGCGGACATGGTCATCTTCAAATGCATCTTTAACGAGATTTCTTACCGTATCAATGTAGGTTATATATACGTTTGAATATAGTCAATCATGTCACAGTGTTTTCGCCACAAAACTAATTCAGAACTTGACTTGAATGCGTTAATAACTGAAACACATTTATTATCATACATTGTCTGTGAATAAAATATTAAACTGCAGAAGATAACAAGTAAGATTATGCAATCTTACGGAAGATTAAAAACGTACGCATTTTAAAATAGGATCGGACAGTGCCTCTCCTAGCCTCCGATAA
>JAFMSR010000013.1:2148106-2259432 GCA_022818135.1 Saxidomus purpurata
CCTATGAAGCGGAATGAATAACATCTAATTTCAAGCCAAATAAACAATCGTAGATACTGGTACGAGGGCAATGACTGAAAATAATAGGCTTACAAGCAGTGATTAATTAGCGTGAAGCAGTAGCGGCCATATTGGATCGTGACGTCATTAAGACGTCTAAGACAGCGTTATCCTTGTCGTAGGTCTGCGACAATTTCTACGACATCGTAAGCTACGACAAACTTTCATAAAACGGTACTAAGTCGTCTGCGACACTTCTAAGACAAAAACGCCTGTGCGACATGTCGTAGAACGTTGATAAAACGGCCCCCTGAACCATATGTTTAGTACAAATAAAGTCAAGAGATTTGGTAGAATATGTAGTCAGTGACTTTTTACGCCCATGTATTGATATATCGCTGTAGCGTCGATATTTCTAAATTGATAATTGATACAAAAATTTAATCAAAAACACCCCCATTTTAAAAGAAATGGGAAACAACCCACTCCCCCCCCCACCCCCCCCCCCCCCCCCCCTCAACTCCAAAGGGTGTTACTTTGCTCTTGGTCATAGCTTTTTCTAAGGTGTTTTAGAACTATCAATAATGTAGTGCAAGTCTTTAGGGTTTTAAATGTCGTTCAAAGGAAGTTGAAATTTTTCATGCTGATTTTTATTTGCTTGTGATTTAACTTTCTAGGGCGTTAGCTTTTAACAAATTCATGATTTGTATTGACTCAACTTTAGTATTATAAGGTCATGTAAGAAATGAAATAACATCCTTTTCAGCAGTGTTTATGGTTAATTTCTGCACATCAGAACTCTAAATCATTGTTTATTAGATAATAAACACTGTTAGAATGGATATTATTTCATCATTATATGTCATATATACATGTATGTCTAGGGACACGTAGACTTCGTTAACTGTAAGAAGAATTTCTTGTTCACAGGTTGTCTATCAACACGAAACTTGTGAGACGCTAAAGAGATTACTGAAGATACATCTTTCCAACAACTTAATTAAGGTATTGTGAAATCAATAACTTTCTTACAAATTTAAGATCCCAAACAAAAAACCATCCAAGATTACCATTTATTTATGAAGAAATGAAATCCAAAAATTCTAGTTCCAGAAGTTGCGTTATTTTTAAAGACCATGAAATAATATCCACATGTAATTCAATATCTATGCATTCCAATTATACTATCTTAACATTTTAAGACGCAATATCTATCTCTTACAGCAGATTTTGTTGTTTAAGGGTTAAGTAGAATACAGGATTTCAAATTCCCTATGTTAATATGTACATGTAAGCACTAAGCATTTCATGCTGGCTTCTGTGGTTAAGGGGATTATATTGACGGTATCTGACTTGTTAAAGCTAGATCTCTCCCTGGATGAGAGTGATGGATTCGAGCCCTGCTAAGCACTGCCCTGGCCATTTGAGAAAGTTGGCCTTTTTAGCTCACCTGAGCTGGCTCAGGGTGAGCTATTAGGATCGATGAATGTCCGTCGTCCGTCCACACTTAGTTCGTTAACACTCTAGTGGTCACATTTTTGCCTCAATTGTCACGAAACTTGGTCAGGATGTTTGTCCCAATAATTACTCGGACGAGTTCGAATATGGGTAATCTCGGATGAAAAACTAGGTCACATGACCCAAAAATAGAAAAATCTTGTTAAGGCTCTAAAGGCTACTGTTTCAGTCCAAATATCCTGGCAATTTGTCAGAAAGGTTGTTTGGTTGATTTCTAGCTCAAGTTTTAATATGGGTCACCTGGGGTCAAAAACTAGGTCACACAGCCCAAATATGGAAAAATCTTGTTAACACTCTAGAGGTAACATTTTCAGCCCAGATATCCTGGAAATATGTCAGAAAGGTTGTTTTAATGATTTTTAGCCCAAGTTCGAATATGGGTCATCTGGGGTGAAAAACTAGGTCACACAGCCCAAATATGGAAAAACCTTGTTAACACTCTAGAGGTAACATTTTCAGCCCAAATATCCTGGAAATTTATTGGAAAGGTTGTTTTGATGATTTTTAGCTCAAGTTCGAATATGGGTCATCTGGGGTCAAAAACTAGGTCACAGAACCCAAATGTGGAAAAACCTTGTTTACACTCTAGAGGTTACATTTTCAGCCCAAATATCCTGGAAATTTGTCAGAAAGGTTGTTTCGATGATTTCTAGCTCAAGTTTCAATATGGGTCATCTGGGGTCAAACAATAGGTCACAGAGCCCAAATATGGAAAAGCCTTGTTAATACTCTAGAGGTAACATTTTCAGCCCAAATAACCTGGAAATTTGTCAGAAAGGTTGTTTCGATGATTTCTAGCTCAAGTTTGAATATGGGTCATCTTGGGTGAAAAACTAGGTCACAGAGCCCAAATATGGAAAAACCTTGTTAACACTCTAGAGGTAACATTTTCAGCCCAAATATCCTGGAAATTTGTCAGAAAGGTTGTTAAGATGATTCTAGCAACTTTGTTAAAAGCAGTTGTACTCGGGTGAGCGATAAAGGGCCATCATGGCCCTCTTTTATAAGGAGCAAGCTGGTCTAGTTCTGGTCCTTTCCAGAAAAAGTTAGGTAAACTACCAGCCTGTTCATGCATAGAACTGCACATTTCATAGGACTTCTCTGTATTTTTCAGATTGGGAACCATTACTACCTACAGAGATGTGGAATCAGTCAAGGATCAGTTATCTCCACTTTACTGTGTAGTTTTTACTATGCTGAAATGGAGAAAAAGCTATTTCAATTGACGGAGGGAGAATTTCTGATGAGAATTGTAGATGATTATCTCTATGTTACACCTACACAGGCACATGCTGTCAGCTTTCTGGAAACTATGATCAAAGGTGAGTATTGGGTTGCCTAGCAACATCAACACAAGCTTATCCCTTATCCTGCTAAATTTCTAAATAGACTTGTCCACCTTTCAAGTTGGGCAGTACCATTAGTTATTTGAAGGGATCTTCAGTAAAAATTTGTTCACTGAAAAGCAAACAGTGGAGACCATGATTAGACCTCACAGATGTGCTGGCTGATCATGATCTGCTCTGGTTACAAAGGTAGACTCTTTTCTCATCAGCCAGGTTAAGTTTAAAGAAGCTGTAGTCTGTCATCCATTGCTTGGCTGCTACCATTTGACCCAAAGTTCTGGTGCTGATCATTTGTCTGGAAAGCTACACAATGTCATATAATTTAAAGCACAAAATTATCCATAATGTATAACACTCTTAACAGTTGAAATCAGTTTGAACCAAGGAAATATGAATTTCAAGAAAGGGCTGATAAATGGCTGCTGTTACATATCCCCATAGTGAACAAACAAATAAAGCAGAGAAATAAAAACAATTGGGGGGTTTGGGGTTGGCTGTGAAGCAAAACATGTCATTTTCGTGAAAATAAAAAAAAAACGATACATGTAACAGGCAATCTTTTCAGGTGTTCCAGAATACAATTGCAGTATAAACAGAGAGAAAATTTTGACCAATTTCCCATATGAAGACAACTATAGATTGCCTTCAGTTTCAGCAGGTAAAATTGATCAAATTTTCATTCAACTTCTGTGGTCTCTTCAAGTTCCTTTAATCGGTTTTCTTAAATTTCTTAATTGCAACCTGTAGTGAGTTAAGCCTAGTTAAGTGGTCACATTCCATGATAATATTCAAAAAGTGTTTTGTATGATAAAAGATCTAGATGTACTACTTATTATATCTGCAGAAACGAAGTACACGAGGGTAATACTGGCATCTTTCTCAAACATCTGTCTGTCTGTCCAAAGACAAAATTTGTCTGTACTGTTTCTGGGCAACAACTTTCTGTAATCCAATGAAACATCATTATGACAAGTACCAAGCTGATTTTGCAAATTTCCGGCATGTTGCACTCAGACATTTTTTCCTTGAATTATTGCCCTTTGATTGTTTTCATAAATGACGTAATCAGAAATATTTGTTCGGACTTTTTTGGGGGGGACATATGGTCAGAATTCAGCGAAAATTCGCCAGAGTGATAAGTTCCCGCTTAGTTATGCATATTGTCAGCATAGTAAGCACGGATACAATTTCATAGAGTTATTGCAGTACTCATTGTATAAACTTCTAGTGTAGAAAGATACACATGGTTTTTGTACACTAAATGTTGATAAAAATGTTCAGTCATTGTATATACAAACATGTATGTACCAACAAGTTAAATGCTTTGTGCAATATGCAGAGTGGTTTCCATGGTGTGGTGTACTCTTCAACACTAGCACACTGGAAGTGAGCATGGACTTTACCAAATACTCTGGTGTCAGTAAGTAAATAATACACTAAATAAAACACTAGTTTGTAAAGGTATTGGTACATTTTGTTTTGGATAAAATGTTGTTTGGAGCTTTTAACAATTTGAAAATGGATGTGAATAATGAAATACATTGAATTTGAATGCACTAGATGTAATTCACTAAATACAAAGACCTGGTGTGTAACCACTAGGTAGCTGCATTGACTATGTTGCTTTTAGTATGCTGACTTCAAATATTTTGTGTTAAGTTGAGCATTGTGAAGTTTAAGCTCCCACTTTTGCAAATACTTAAAAGGATCAATTAAGAAAACGCGCATTAAGTGATGTTATATTAATTTCCTGTAATACTAAAAAGATCAATTAAGAAATGTGTAATTAAGGAATGTCATGTTAGATTTATTTACATGTTTGATGATTTAGTGTTGTGAACAACAGGTATAATGGACACGATGACCATGGAACTTTCTAGAACACCAGGAAAATCACTGAAGGAGAAGATTGTCTTGTATGTACCTTTTTAAAAAATTCTAGTAATGTTAATTCAAATGTGTCTCTGAGAATGCGCTTGCCTGGAAATGAAGTGGTTAGGTGCTTTTCAGAATCTGTTAACAATAAAGTCCGCATATAAGCACTTGGATTACAGCCAAATTCCGGATATAAGGAAAATAAAATCTGGGATCAATTTATTCCCCTTATATGATGGAAATGCTGTATGGATATAACATACTCTGGACATAAGGAACAAATTAAAATGGTCCCGGTTAGTTTGTCATATACAGAGTTTATTGTAGTGTGAATACAAAACATAAAATGCAAGTGTTGTATTTTGATACAATTTTCTTACATCACTGGCCATTTATTTCTTTTAAAATATATCAAAGACCATGGATTAGAAACTTGAACATGCGAAAGTTTGTGGCATTCAAGTAACATGTTGGTAAGTTTATCACATACTTCGATTAGAATAGTTTACTTCAGGTCAGTGGATCAAAGATCAAGGTCATACTGGCCTTTAAAGTGTTAAGGAATTGGGCTGGCTAGAAGTTGTTTATACAGAAATACATAAGGAACTCTTTCACTTGTTTTCTTCTGTCATATTTCAGTTCAGTCAGACAGAAATGTCATGCATTGTTTATTGATGCAACAATAAACTCCGAGAAACAGATGTTAAGAAACCTGTATCAGCAGTTTCTATTGGCTGTTTTTAAGCTACATGCGTACATACAGAAACTTCATTATAAACAGAGAGTTGAGAGTAATACTAAGTATTTCTTGGGTAAGATTCCTTTTATTTAATGTTAACATATATTATATAAAGGCATTTACTTGTTGTTGTCATATGTACAATAGTATCATGTAAAAGGTTAGTTGCATGAAGTCAGTTGCACAAGTTTTAAAATTCTACCCTTGAAATGTCTTGCACCTAGGTAAAAAATTCCTTGAAATGCCTAGCACCTCGTGTTGAAAAATCCCTGACCCAAAATATTGTGAAGTTTAAACTTCGTGGTATCGACTCGCTTTTCCCTCAATTTAAAGTTTCTTACAAATCACTTGCACCTGATGTTAAATTTTCTAAATGAGGGAAAGGTCTGGGAAGTCTAATTTATTTCACGGTCAGTTAATTGTTTGTGAAAGTTGAAATTAATAGGGATTTTCCCGAAAAGTCAGGCAATTAAGAACATTGTTTAAACGGCGAAAAACATATTAACATTTCCCGAGGGTTTCTGCAGGTGTTATAACACGAAAAAACGTTTGTTAACGCTATTCTAGCATAAAAATCATAAAAATAAGAATGAAACGCTCTTACTGGTACTACGTTCAACAATGCGCGGGACAACTTCCGTGTTGTTTACGTCATGTTTATGACGTCACTAGCGGTTTAAACCCGGTACTGTTGACGACGTGCTTGATGAAAGACTTGGAAGACAGGTCCATTGTTTACAATGGCCCTGTAATGCGCATAAATGAAAACGGGTTATAACAGCGTGTGAATCTCCCCGTTAACACACCTTTTTCCTCCTGTTAAAACACCGTTAAAATAGGCAAAAACAGCACTTTTTATGCTAGAATGGACTTTTATAAAGGAGCATAACTCATTGGCAGTAAATCTTCCTAATTTATATTTTGTAAAAGGTCTATTTGTGGTGGTTTTTGGTCAAAAAGGATAGCTTCATGACTTTCTAAGCTTTTACGTTCAGACTGCCGAACATGTCCTAGTATCCTAAAATCTTGGTGGTCACAGTGTCATGTTGTCCTCTGTACCCATTCAAAAAAACTTTTAGTCAAAGTTTTGTCAGAAATGTTAATGGGAGTTTAGATAGCTTTCAGTGCCTGTTGAAACAAATACAAGATGTATTGTTTTTATCAACAAGTAGAACTGATGTATTTTGTGATATTGGACATCATCTTTTCTTGTGTAATTATAGGTGTTATCTGGAAAATGATATATGTGGTGGACAGTATTGTTAAGAAACATGTGGTAAGTTTTATTTTTGTTTTCTTTTAATTTTACATATTAACTTTGTATGGATCGTCTACTACATGTTATTTGTGTAATTGTACATTGCTGAATATGTTCATGTAGCAGATCTTAGAGCTAATGAAAAAAGTGAATAAAATTATAAGTTATAGTAAATTGCTTCCAGAGAATGTTTCTAAAGGATGTTCTTTTAGAGTGACTTTTATGTATTATCAGGTTTAACATGCCTTTTCCTTCTTATT
The DNA here is from genome assembly GCA_022818135.1 of Saxidomus purpurata. Taxonomy (NCBI): domain Eukaryota; kingdom Metazoa; phylum Mollusca; class Bivalvia; order Venerida; family Veneridae; genus Saxidomus; species Saxidomus purpurata. Next base: position 2,155,103 of record JAFMSR010000013.1, read on the forward strand.
TTTAAGAAAGGGAATGGAAGCTGTGACAAACACATCTCAAATATGGTCAGTTGGTATGTATGTTATCATTATGAAACATTTGATTAACTATTTTATAAACTGGTGAGTCAATACTCCGAGACATAATGAATGTGTCATCATTCACGTCCTTCTGTTGTTTGCTTGTTTTCCTTTAATACCCAAAGGCAAAAAAGTGTTTATTTCACCAAAGGTTGATTAGTGTTACATTAATAGCCCATATCTTAAATGTACTGATATAGTGTCTAATGTCGAAGGCATTATTAATTGTATCTTCACAAAATGTTTCTTAGGAATTATTAAAAAGTGACTGATGGCATGGTGTATCTTGAATGACTTGATGTTAAGAAAACACACATTACGAGCGTAACACTTAAACGTGCAAGTTCTCAGTGTTGTCATTTGAAACGACCATACAGTGCAAACATGCACTAATGTAAGTATTGGAAGTTTTCAAAAAGCCAGTAACATTTACACATCTGCAGTGGCCACAATCACAAGAATTTTTGCCATGAAAATCCTGTTAAAAGATGATTTTTTTGTATAACACAAACACACAAACTTAGTTCATTTACAACCACTAAATTGAATCGGGTTTTGATTATAGTTATGGTCTGACAAGTGACTCCTCAATTATATTATACTCGGTTGCACTTGTATTTTCATCGCTTATGTAACAAAAACTTTAAATGTAAATTTAGGTTCTGTTATTGAATTATCAAAATGGTACTCAGACGGTCAATATGCGTTTGTGACAACTCATTCTAAATTAATTGTATTGTGTTTACATTTTGAACACCCCTGGGTCACTGTCTAGTCTATTTCGTGTGAATGAAAAATAGTAACTGTGTCTAAGAAGGAAATAGATCCACAAACAAATAACTTTATGATCAAAGCCACACACTTCAGATTTAGTGACATATATCTTAACATCTGCAACACCACACATCTTTCAACGCAGCCTCGTGTTACACACCAAACAGTTGATTGCTGTAGATGTATATCAGAAGAATTTTAAATGATAGTTACCCAATACCCAATGCGCTGATAGCAATACTAATAATGACCTATGCGTTGATAGCATTATTTGTTTTGGCCTATGCGTTGATAGCGATATTAGTAATGCCATATGTGCTTATAGCAATATAAGTAATGACCTATGCGTTGATAGTGATATTTGTAATAGCCTATGCGTTAATAGCGATATAAGTAATAACCTATGCGTTGATAGCAATACTAGTTATGACCTATGCGTTGATAGTGATATTTGTAATAACCTATGCGTTAATAGCGATATAAGTAATAACCTATGCGTTGATAGCAGTACTAGTTATGACCTATGCGTTGATAGCGATATCGGTAATGACCTATGTGTTGGTAGCGATATTAGTAATGGTATATGCGCTGATAGCAATAATAGTAATACCCTATGCGCTGATAGCAAAGTTTGTAATGACCTAACCGTTGATAGCGATATTAGTAATGGCCTATGTGTAAAGAACGATATCAGTAAGGTCCTATGCGTTCATAACGAAAACAGTAGTAAACCATGTGTCGGTAGCGACAATAGCTATGACTTATGCATCGATGCCATATGCGTTGATAGCGACGACAGAAATAGTCTGTGCGATCAAAGGGAAAATAAAAATGATTTTTGCGATTTACCAGGAAGTATTGGCACCAGTGTAATTTTAAATAACTTGCAATCCATGGGTAATAGTACTGGGTTCAATTTTACAAAGAAGGGTATTCATATCGCAAACTTAAATATATGCCATGTGTTACCAAAAATGGATGAATTAAAGTATCATTTATGTCAATCATCTTCACCTAATGTATTAGGTATATGTGAAACCTTCTTACACCAAGATATTGATGACAATGCGCTACAAATTAAAAATTACACATTTGAAAGGAAAGACCGAAGAGCTAAAAAAGGAGGCGGTATTCTTGTGTATTTAAAAGATAGCATATCGTATACGAGACGTTGTGATTTGGAAATAAATGACATTGAATCTGTTTGGATTGAAATAAATAATCCTCATAGCAAATCTTTTTTACTAAACTTTATTTATCGCCCACCTAACTCAAACCAGTCATGGATAGATAAATACGATGCACAGCTAGAAATTACTGACTCCTTAAACACAGAATATCATATACTTGGAGACATTAATATTAATTATGTACCAAATAACGTTACTGGTAAATATAGCAATACAAAATGGACAGAAATAACCATCAAATATGGTCTGGCACAATTAATAGAATGTCCAACAAGAATATCTAAAGGTAGCTCCACTATTATAGATCATGTTTATACAAACAGTGTGAATTTTATTAGTGATTGTTATGTATCACCGCTATCACTTAGTGATCATTTTCCTATCTGTTTCACACGCTCTGCTACTAAAGGAACAATTAAAAGCAATTCTTGCAAGCATAAATCCATACAGTATAGATCGTTTAAGAAATTTGATGAACAAACGTTTCAAAGAGATTTATTGTTCTCTGGACTTGAACAAATAGACATGATTTCAAATCCGAATAATGCTTTAGATATGTTTTATGAATTCCTTGACAATACACTATCCAAACACGCTCCAATAAAAGAAAAACGTATAAAACGTGAACATCAACCAAAATGGTTCACAAATGAAATAAAAACACTCATATATGATCGTGATAGATGCCACAAATATGGAAACATAATTCATTATAAAATTCTAAGAAATAAAGTTTCATCCATGATAAAAAGAAGTAAGAAAGATTTCTTTAACGATGCAGTTAGAGATAACAAAAATCAGACTTATCTCTGGAGAAACTTAAAGGATATATCAAACTTGAATCAAACCAATAATGTTACATTGCCCAAAAGACTTACAAAAAATAATACATTTGTTGAAGGTCCTTTAAGTATTATAAATGAATTAAACAAACATTTTGTAAACATATCAAATATTATAGAAAGAACAAGGTTCTCAAACGAAAATTATTTGTCTTTGAAAGACATGCTTGACAAAAAGCTGGGTACAGATATGTTTGAGATAAAATATATAACGTTATATCAAGTTCGTAAAATTATTGATAAATTAGAAGTGGGAAAGGCCACGGGATTGGATGGTATAGGCCCTAAAGTTTTAAAACAATGTGGTGATATTATTACTCCTCATATTACATCTATAATTAATAATAGTATTGCACAAGGAATTTTTCCTGACAAACTTAAGGAAGCAAGAGTTATACCAATTTTTAAAGCTGGTAACAAAGACGATCCAAACAACTACCGTCCAATTTCTATTCTTCCAACTATATCAAAAATTTTTGAGCGACATATTGCAACACAAGTACAGTCATACTTTGAAAAAACTGACATTATACATAAAACGCAGTCCGGATTTAGGAAACACCACTCTTGTAATACTGCCCTAATAAGATTAATAGATGCATGGTTAAAGGATATTGATAGTGGTAAATTGGTGGGAACAATATTTTTAGATTTAAGAAAGGCTTTTGATCTTGTAGATCACGAAATACTTCTCCACAAATTAAAATTATACCATTTTTCAAGTTGTACATTAAAATTGTTTAAATCATATCTTGAAAACAGGACACAAATTGTAAAAGTTGGAAATTTACAATCTGAGATACTCCCCATCACATCTGGGGTGCCCCAGGGGTCCATATTAGGGCCATTGCTTTTTATTATTTACATAAATGATATCACGTTTATGTATCCCGATCTAAACATGGATTTATATGCAGATGACTCAACCTTATATGAATCGGGGAATCATATATCAACAATTCAAAATAAACTCCAGGATAGTCTTGACTATGTAAATAAATGGTGTAAATTAAATAATATGGCATTGCATCCAACAAAAACTAAATGCATGATAATTGGATCCGCTTATAAATTAAAATCTACTCAAAATCTTCAACTATTTATTAATGACATACGTCTAGAAAACGTTACTTGTCATAAGTTACTTGGAGTATATGTTGACAATAAACTAACCTGGCACAATCAAATTGACAATGTCTGTAAAAAACTGAATAACAAAATTGCCCTGTTAAAGAACATAATATATTACCTCACATCTGAAATGAAAGTCATGTTTTTTAACGCATATATATTGCCCATATTTGACTACTGTTGTACGGTCTGGGGCAAAGGAACAAGAAGTTATGTGAATAAGATAAATATATTACAGAAACGAGTTGCAAAAATAATACTTAATAAACCGATGCGAACACCATCGGCAGAGCTATTCCATGAATTAAAATGGCTGAGTTTTTCAGACCGATGCAAATACCACTGTGCTGTCCTGATATATAAAATTATGAATAACAATGCCCCATCATATTTGGCAGATATTGTAACGTTTTCTGACAATAAAACATACCAGTTAAGATCAGTATCAAACAAGGATCTTGTCTTACAGATAACACCTCGTACTAAATACATGGAAACATCATTCATAAATTATAGCAAAAATATATGGAATGACATTCCTTTAAATATACGTAGTTCGAAAACACTTAAAACGTTCAAAGGAAATTATAAGCATTATTTATTGAGTGAATGATAAGTTAATCTACATTTTCTTTAACATATTTATAATTGTGTTTAATTTATATTCATGTCCTTTGAGTGTCTGTCAGTGAATGTTTATGTATGAATGCATTTATTAACAGAATGTTTGTCTTATATATAAATGTGTCTTAACTTTGCCAGGTGATTTATTTTATGTATAATGCTTTTTCTTTCGTTTCTTTACTTTGAAGGCCATATTGAAAATTAGAATATATGTTTTCATATGTCTAAATGTGTAACCTTCGGTAAATAAAGCTATTATTATTATTATTATTATTATTACTGCTTGTGATGAATACTAAAGTACAGGTGTCTTTCTTCGTTTAGGTTATGTTTGAAGGCAAGCTATGTGAAGCTTAGCAGACACCATGCTCAATATAAACACCTGCTCAAAGACTTAAGGAAACATTTGAAACATAGGCAAGAGCATTTGGTAAGATTTTATAACTTGCCCAACTTCTTCAATAAGTAAGGAAACACTTGAAACATTAGCAGTGACATTTGTTAAGTTAAATTTAAGTTTCCTTGGACACCATAAATAAGATGCCACTTCTTTCAATTTGTTTCCATGATGCTTCCAGACAACCGTTTCCTTTGGTCATTAAACGTGTCTGTATGTTTACAACATGTGCTATGTTATTTTGATTGTTCAGAATACTCTTTTCCTTTAGCATCTTGCACTTATAAAGTTGAATGGTTAGAAAAACAGAAAGACAATGCCATGCAAAGAAAAAATGCATTGAAGAGCCGCTGTAAAACAAAAAGTAGTGGAAGGGTGTGCTCTGCATTTGCTTTAGCATTGAAGAAATTGTGCAAAAAATGCTTAAATAAGTTTGAAATTTAATATATCGTCACCCTAGTGCAAAAACGCAATAAGTGCAATTGAAAACAGTTTTTGGACTAGGGTGACGATATACTTATGGACAGAAGTTCTGTCCGGTATAGTTAAAAAGTAAAACAGAAACTGAAATTGGATATTTTATTCATAATTAGAAAAGCATAAGAATATCATCATTTTCGAATCAATTTACACATTTTCAATGTTCGTGACGTCAAATAGAATGTTCGTGGGCGTTTAACGCACGTGCAACATGTGTTGTAGTCTCACTGACCTCTAGTCGACATAAAACGCGCAAATTTTGTTATCTTGAAAGCATCGTCATATAACATACGTTGAGTATTTGTCTAAATTTTACGTCTTTCAGTAGGACTACCCTTTGGTAACAAAAATCACTTGAAGATTATAAGCTTCATGTACATAAAATTTAGATAAATGTGAAATTAATGGTTTATGCCATCACGGTTGATTGAATGTTTTTGTATAGAATTCTTAACACCTTGTGATGTAGAAATTAGTCTCAAAATATATATTTGCAAATAAAACATTAAAAGTAACGTACAATTAAAATTTAATTAAACACTTTTGAACCGGACAGAACTTTTGTCCTTAATTATACTTACAAATAATCCTTAATTTCTTACATTTACCCAGAACATAGTCTATTTAAGGAAGAAAAAGAATCACTAACCAAAGCTCTAAAATGTTATGTACATTTTGTATATAAATGTTTAAATTTCATGTATATGCAGGGGTGCAAGTGTTCCGGATTTCCGGCGCCGATCCAGGTCGTTTTCCCAATTCGTGTAAATCCGAGAAGATATTGGGGGGGGAAGGGTTGGCTTACACGTCCGCGGAACCTCCGAAGTCCGGGGCTGCTTGCACGTCCGCGGAGCCTCCGAAGTCCGCAGCGCCGAAAAATAAACGCGGAACGTGAGACCGGCATTTAGTATCAGCGTTCTGTAATCTAATCTATTAATTGGCTTAAAATTTGATGTTTTACCCAATAGGAATGATCGATTCATTACAACACTTGTATACAGTAATGGCGGATTTTTAAACGATAGGAACAAATTTGAAAGCAGTTATTTTTCGTAATTATATGAAACATGAAGTTTTTACCACCAGGATATTATATCAAGGAACTCGAAAGAGAAGCAAAGAATAAGTGGAGATTGGAATGGTTAAGCGAAACAGATTCTAATGGTGGAAAATGGGGGGAGTGGTTGCATAAACCAGACATTTTCGGGATTGCATTTTGTGACGTTATGACAAGACTGCATGTCCTGTAATAGATTTCCTTTCTAGGTAATGCATCAAAAGCCCTCAGAAATTGCTCAAAACCAGGAGCTTCCCGGGGCCTCCGGTCCTACCGGCCCCAGGCCCCCAGCTTAAATTTCAGGATTTTCGAATTTGGCAACTTGCACCCCTGTATATGTTTATGTTTACATTTCAGACAGCAGAGGAAGAGGCTGTACTAAAAATCGTTGTGGAACCTAACATGCCGGAAGCTTTCCAGTCTTTCTTGGCCTGAAGGCGTTTTATACTGTTTGACATTCTTGTAGGACTTGACATTCCCCGCTTTTGGCGCACATTTCTGTTGTATGAGTAACTGAAAAGTTTCCAATCTAGTATGTGTGTATAATGACATCAATGGTTTTAAAAGATTCACATCTTGCTAACCAGGGAAAATACATTACAAATGGATAATAAGACTAGAGTGTATTGAGTTACAAATTAAGGTTTTGCAGAGCAACTTGCTGCACACTTGCAACATTATGTGAGTGTCCTTATTGTTTAGGAGTCGTAGTTTGTGAAAGAAAACTTTTGTGTAAAGAATTTATTAGTTTGATTGCAAGAGAGGTTGAAATACAACAGTTAACTAACGGGGTTATTCTTGCTTGTATACTAGTTTAGGCATAATCTATTGTGTTTCTAAATCGCTGATGTTATAATGTGCGTAATTCTGCGAATGGCACTGGCTACTGATTGTAATCTTGCTGTTACTTTGCCCCGGATGATACACGTTCGGATCATTCAATACATTTTTAGCTCACCTGAGCTGGCTCAGGGTGAGCTATTAGGATCGATGAATGTCCGTCGGACGTCGTCCGTCGGACGTCGTCCGTCGTCCGTCCACATTTAGTTCGTTAACGCTCTAGTGGTCACATTTTTTCCTCAATTGTCACGAAACTTGGTCAGGATGTTTGTCCCAGTAATTACTCGGACGAGTTCGAATATGGGTCATCTGGGGTCAAAAACTAGGTCACAGCCCAAAAATAGAAAAATCCTGTTAAGGCTCTAGAGGCTACTGTTTCAGTCCAAATATCCTGGAAATTTATCAGAAAGGTTGTTTCTATGATTTCTAGCTCAAGTTTTAATATGGGTCACCTGGGGTCAAAAACTAGGTCACACAGCCCAAATATGGAAAAACCTTGTTAACACTCTAGAGGTAACATTTTCAGCCCAAATATCCTGGAAATTTGTCAGAAAGGTTGTTAAGATGATTTCAAGCCCAAGTTCGAATATGGGTCATCTGGGGTCAAAAACTAGGTCACAGCCCAAATATGGAAAAACCTTGTTAACACTCTAGATGTTACATTTTCAGCCCAGATATCCTTGAAGTTTGTCAGAAAGTGCAGATCATGATCAGACAGCAAAATAATGAAAGTGCAGATCATGATCAGACAGCTAAATAATGCATAGCAAACAGTGCAGATCATGATCAGACAGCAAAAAATAAAAAGCTGACAGTGCAGATCATGACCAGCCAACATACAATGAATAGCTTACAATGCAGATCATGATCAGACAGCAAAAAATGAATAGCCAACAGTGCAGATCATGATCAGACAGCAAAATAATGAGGCCTAGAGCTTAGATATTCAGCATGTAGCAATAATTGACTCTCTACCAAGATTGTTCAAATCCTGACCTCAGGGTCAAAATTAACCCTGCCTTGAGGGGGGGGGGTCTTTTGATTTTACATAGGCTTATTAAGAGGATATCATGAGCCAAAGGTAAAAATTGATCCTTTCTGCTATTAATAACCTTTTTATTTTTGCCAATGGTAGACAGGTGAGCGATACAGGGCCATCATGGCCCTCTTGTGTGTTACACTGCTGTCATTTAGTTGAATAAAAAAAAAATCAGCAATAAAAGAATGCAAAATTCAGAGAAAGTGTTAATTTCTGTATCACTCCAGGCTATCGGCCAAACGTGAAAAGAGTGGTTGTTAACTAAAGAGATATAAAAATATGTTCATTGGGGATTTTCAGAACATAGCTAAGTCTCTCGCCTAGTGGTCACGGTGGGGAATCACATGGTCAAAATAATCTCTAAACAAAAGTGAATATATGAACAATTTTATCAAATAATGAAAGCTGTTCAGCTGTGATTATAAAAAGTAGACTATCTTATAACAATATTAACGTATTCTAGAACTACTCGAGTCTCAATAACAATCATCTTCTGATTGTGATGAACACTTTAAAACTAAATTAGTTCAGTGTACTGAAGTGTTTATTACAATCGGAAGGAGACTATGATTGAGACCTATGTAGTTCTAGAATACATTAACGTCGCCATAAGATAGGCTACATTTCATATTTAAAGCTAAACGAGTTTCATTATTTTTTAACATTTTCATAGATTTACTTTTGTTTAGAGATTATTTTGATCACGTGATTTCCCATTGTGGTGGTTGGGAGACATTAATACGGTGATGTATGTCTGTATTTCATAAAAAACTCAGCAGGCGGATAAACACTAGATTTCCATAAGTGATTATTGCCAAACCTAGTAGTGCATATCGTCGGCATGATTTTGTTCAGTGATGGCAGCGGAGTTATTGCCTTTGATGCGTCCAATTTAATGAAGTTTTGGCTACAGACTTCAGAATTTGAATGGTTAGAGGGTACAAGTGCCAACAGTGTAAAGCTGCTCCTACTGGCCAGGTTGGTGTTCTGGTTTTTTGGCTACATCCTGGTAATACTTCCTTCGTCAGGTACAAGCTGCTCTACTTTAGTCAAGTGACCTGTTTAGAACATTATCCTGATGGTTTTTCAATTAAATGTGAAACAATGTGAAAACGTCATAAACTGTCAGTTTAACCTGTGTTTATAGTGACTTCAGATCAGCAGCAAATTTTGATATATTCCAAACTGGCAATGTTTGTATTCAAATTTTGCTGATAGAATCTGTGATCTTCTGCCTTCTATAATATCTCGTAAACATGAACATATTTCATACATGAACATGTGTGCAACTTCATTTAAGTTTTAAGAAAATTTTAACTTTTAATTCAGTGTCTCACTGTCTGTCAAAATATGTTACACATTAATGAAGAATGATTAGTTCTTATCTCAGTTGTGCGTATTGTTGTATTTTGTCAGAGTCATTACCCTTCTTTTACGATGTCTATGCCATTACACCTTTACACACCATGCATTCCAACCTAACTACATGTGAGTGATAAGTAAAATGTCTACATTTGCATATCAAGGGCATGTTCTGGTTCAGTGACTTTTAGTGGAGCAATTGCCCTTAACGTGTTAAATTTTATGATGTCTTAACTATTTCACCTATACAACTATGTATTTCAATAAAACTACACATTAGTGCATATCATCAATCTGATGCATGTTCATTTCACCAAAGGTTAATACCTGTTATATTTTAATAGCCCATATCTGAAAAATAATGATTTAGTGTCTGATGCCCAAGGCATTATCAATTGTATCTCCACCGACTGTTGTCAGGAATTAATTTAAAGTGAATGCTATCATGCTATATCTTATATGACTGAAAGTTACTGTAAGAACACACACAGTTCCCAATGTGAAGTATTGGCATCTTGAGCTACAATACAGTGTAAACATGTACAAATATAAGTATCAGAAGTTCTCAACAAATCCAACAACATTTACATCTGTGCAGTGGCCACAACCGCAAAAATTGTTACAATGAAAGTCCTGTTTAAAGATGATATTTTGTATTACACTAATGCTCGTCAGACTATATACTCAGTTTCACTTGTAGTTTATCTCTTACGTAAAGAAACTTAGCCTGTATTTAAATGTAAATATAAGTTTTGTTATTGAATTATCAAGACAGTACTCGGACAGTCGAGTTGAGTTTGTAACAATTCTTTTTTGATTAATTGCATTGGGTTAACAGTTTGAAACCCCTTGGGTCACTGTCTTGTCCTGTTCGTGTAGAAGAAAAACTTAATTGTCTAAGAAGGAAATGTCCCATATATATATATATATATATATATATATATATATAACGTTATGTTCAAAGACACACTCGTTTTTGTGGCAAATATCTTAATCTCTGCAACACCAAATATATCCTTTCTAAGCAGCCTCGTGTTACTCTTTTATTGCTCGAGTATTAATGTAGTAGGAGTAGAAACATGTATAAGGCATCAAGTAGATTTACATATTATAAAGAATGTGAAACAAGCATCAGTGTTAGGTAGTGTACTGTATTTCCTTTTACATGCAGCATTGACAAAGCGTAGAATATCAGTTCAAAATCGTTACATACACTAAGCTTAGTATTGTACTTAAAGCACTGACCTGTTTTTAAAAGCTTTATTTTGCTTAATGTGCTCATCTGCCATTTTCTGGTAAAATATTTTAAAAGTTTCAAACGAGAAGTGCATAATCTATTACCTGTATGAAAAAAACTTACCGTTTTTCAAGAATAAACGATGAAATGGTTTTTTTTATGTGCCACATTTCTTTTTGTATTAACATGAGGTTACTTTGAAATAGCGAGAAGAATGTCGTTTCGCTCTAATGGAATAAAGTGGGTTCTTCAAATAATTCTGGAAGTACATTTATACTCATGTATGTCATCTGCATATTTAATAGCATGAATTGAAAGCTCATGTAAAGTCAGTCATACATAGCGAAAATTTGCATTTGGTGAATGTCCATGTAGGAGAACAATACAACTGATATAAAAAAAGACATGGATCTATTATAATCGTAAGAAAAGATTAAGTAACAAATACATCAGACAACAAGGAGTTGTTTGTGGCTCATACTTTGTTAAATTAAAAATGTGCATTTATATAGCTATTCATGTATGTAAATTTTTCAAGATAATTCGGCCGTATTTTTATTGATTTTCAAATCAGGTCAGTTTAGATTCCACATATTTATTGGAACTCCATTTTCCGTTTCTTTAAAGAAACAATTGATTACCGTTTTAAAATGCTGCCGTTAAAGCAGTGGATTAAAGATAAACTCGAAAAGTATCTTATTGCATTTTACAAAAATAACTACACAATTTTGGGTGCCATGGCACTATCATCATTACACTTATATTTTTTTTGTAAACTCTTCATTAATTTATTGACTATGAAATACCATATCCACTCTGTGTATCAAATAACAAGTAACATTAATTCGTTCTTGTGTGAGTTTGTTTACTGCAACCTAGAACCGAGCAGTCATTTGACAGGAATATATTTGATTAAAATTCTATTAAGTTACAAAGAAATCAGATTAAATTTCTGCGTTGAATAGACCGTCTGTCAAAAACGCTGAAGTAATTGAATTTACAATGCTAACTAAAGCAGTAATTAGCCTCTAGATATTTCCTTGTTTCAGATTAAGTGGAAGTGTGTATTAAAAATTAACTAGGTGTTCTTGTATAGTCTTGTTGCTAAGTTAATAAACGTATTTCTTCTTGATTAAGCTCTTTTATCATCTACATACTGTTGTTATTGTTGACAAATTCCTGTCTTTCCGCATCTGTGTATTCATTTGTTGATGACTCAACTTAAACACAAATTCATGCATTAAAATAATAAATCAACAAACATTTATTTTCAGAATATTTTCTAGTGTTAAAAATGACATCCTTAAGAACCAAAGAAGGCTAACTTTGAAAATGGTGCTTTGAGAATTTTCTTTTTTTTTGTAATATTAAGATCGACTGTCCGTAAGGTACAGGTCCTACTTTTATCTATTAATATAACAATGTAATTAAAAATGAATGTGAGTAAGATGTCGCCGTTCACTTGCATGAATTATTAGGTACACCAAACTCAAATTGATCATGACGTCATGCTTATGCTATTACTTGTAGTTCTAGATTTACTTTCAGTATGACGTTAATATTTCCCACGAATTGTATCATGTGAATGTCAGGAAATATTTTTTTCTAGATTTGTTCGAGACCAATTTATATATGCGGTTTTATCAGCGGATCTAGTAGTAAGCAGGTGAGAATGGAGACTATTTCAACAAATATCAACAAAATGGATTATGAGAAGCAAATACATTTTCAGGAAGCACTTGTGAAAAATAAATTTACTTATTCACTGAGGAACCTAAACCCATTCCTTTAAAATATATTCTAACTATTTACAGTACAAGGTCACATGAACCCTAAAGTAGTTTGTCAGAATTCGGTATAAATATGTCAGCTAGTGTGAAGAAAACTAAAATGTCTCGCTTTCGTCAGGCTGTGTTATGTGAAACTCAACAGTCGCCGATATATGTATAAAAAATTAAAAAATTAGGACTATTTGGATTTGTTTTTATCTCGTGATGGAATATATTATTACGTTTTAAATACATGCCATTTGTCTCCTGTACAGGTATTCTACGAGGTAACAATTTCCGTAGGTCATTAAACTTGTCTGGGGAAGGATTTATCAGAATCACGACAGCTGACTTCTATTCCGCTATAAAAGGGAACTGTAAGTAATATGCAAGTGAGGGCCTACTCTTTGGCAACCAATCAAATTCAATCTTTGGCTTTACTGGCTGGAAATTGCAGTCAGGTAAATCTCTCCTATTTCGGAAACAGAAAAACACTTTTGATAGGTATAGGCATGATGGGAGACATGCCGAGGTCTCATCCACAAATTCAAGCTAACATATTTGCTCTTATGGACGGACCTTTATAAAATTTGCTTCAAATCAAATCAAATCAAAATATGCAAGTGAGTTTGTTCGAAATGTTTTATGTCTTAAACAGACAGCTTTTTGAGCACTTTGAAATATTCAAAGGCCAAGACTACAATTTGAAAATGCAATAGTGTCTCCAGATTGTGTCAGTAAATCGAAATTATATCATTATAATGTCTACCATTGTAATAACACACCAGTGTTTACAGACAGACAGGCTGTCTAACATTTCCAGAAATAAATGCAGTATTTCGAAAAAAATTCACATTGAAAGTGTATCTTGCATCTTGGTTGCTACATGTAACGATTTACACCATGCAGTATGTTATTTTTGCATTGTTCAGATTTATCAAGATGGTTGCGCTCGTATAGCGTCTTTCAGTTGAAAGAGTAATCTCTTTTTGAAAGGTCAATGTGCACTATCGTTCATCATCTCTAGGAGTCTCGAAGGCATCTTAAATAAGCATAAAAAATAGTGCCGCTAATGACACGTAGTCGGTGTAGAAGAAACAAGGCTTTCAATATGTAGGTTACGGTGGACCTTTGTTACATCTAGCCGTAAGGCATATCAGTTTGAAACAAAATTTCAAAAATAATGCAGACATTCAGAAAAAGAATTTCGTTTTTCTTTTTTTTCAGTTTTACGCCATGCTGTCTACCAAACGTGAAATGATTGGTTGCAAGCTGCAAAGATATAAGACATTTTCATAGGAACTTCTCGGAACATAGTTTAGTTTTATTTGAAGCAGTTGTGTAGAAATGGAATAAAAACTAATTTTATGATACAAAAAGGTCCAGGAATAGCACATAAAACAAGATGAATTTTAAGGAAAATGTACAAAAAAGTTTTATACATCAAGTACCTTGAACAACAAATTTTTCAGACAATAATGAAAGTTCAGACATCGGAAGAAAATGTGCTTAGAGAGTTGCCATTGAACCTTTGAGTCTTTCTAGACTCACGACATTACCTGTCTGACACTATCTACGTAAAAGAATTTAAAATGGTTCTAACTGAATAAGTATCTTCAATTAAATGGCTTCAATGAGTGTGTTACAATGTAGGATAGTTTTATATCCGATAATAAGGAGATTTCTTGGACCGTTTAGCCGGGTTAGGCTCATTTCTTACTGGCAGAAATATCTAATGTATTACCCTTTGAAATGTGTTTCTAGTTTTAGTGCACGTTTAAAATGATATGGTTAATACTGTGAGTTTTAAATTATGGTCAATTTAATTACAAAAAGGGCAATTATTCTTGCGTACCAGGGTGGACGATTAGTTTGTTGCAATTCGCACTTGCATACATAGTTTTGACTAGATTTGGCTTTTTCTGTAGAAAAAGTGAAATGTTTTAAGTACTGAAAAGCACATGCATCTTCTTGTTTTTGCGATGCTTATACATTTATACAATGTATCAGAGTTGACAAGCCCCCAGTAAGTGATTACTCAGCAACAGTCTCGACTTGTTCCAAGAGTTATCAGGTCCTTGTTTGTTTATCCATTTAAAGAATTCAAGTTTGCCATAAACGTTATTATCAGGGTATTACATTTATATAAACGTATCAGTATTTTTGCAGGAAAAAGTGGTTTTATAGCAAGTAACTTACAGAAGTAAATTCTTAAAATTCTCGAGTTGTACGTAATGAATTTCGCTATAATAGAATTACATTTAGTATTTTGTGTCTTTCAACATTTAAAATCATTAACCAATAGGCAATGTTTAGTGACAATAAGACTTTGAAATAAATCATTCAGCTGATCAATGGCTAAATTGATGCAACTAGAGTAAGGGTCTTGTCATTTGATTTTTCGTTCTCTCCTGGGAGTTTTAGATAAAAGTACTTTTCTTTCCTTTTTTAACACTTTATTACAGTTTTGTCATTTAAGTTTCACACACACAAAAATTGCAAGAATGTAGTAAAACGTAGTACGAATAGTCTATTTAAACATAGATAAACATTGTAGAAAAACAACACAAAATTGAAAGAATAGGACTTAACTTGAAAAAAACTTCATTATCATTTTTTGAAACATGGAGAACTATTATTTATGTGTATTTTAACCTCACTATGTTTCTAGTAATAAATTACTGTAAAGCAAAAATCTGGCATGTCATATAGTTCAAACATAATTCTGGAAATGCAGAACATTGCTTGACTTACATAATGTTTTACAAGAATGTACTTATATTAAATCATACCACACTACTTTTGTTTTGCTTTTTACTTCTCATTACTAGTTAGAGAAAGTTTTGTCTTTAAAATCTGAAAGGGGCATACCCTATAACTAGCAGCTTGTTTTCCTCAAAATGTAAACAATAGGTTTAATGTACGTAAAACAAATACATACACCTTATGTTCAAGAAAAACTTAAAACGAGAAACGGCTCGTTATTACAAAAACTGCAACTGCAACTCTATCATAAATCGCTATCTACCCAAATTTAATACCTTCCTACTGTATAAGAAAGGGTAAACGACACTTTCACGTCTTGTTACGTATTTTACCTGTTACTACTGCCTTTTTGTTGCATCTTTTATGGTCAGGAAATGCTCTTTCCGAACGTATGACTTGTAGTTAAAGGTTATTCAAAGTGCATCAAGCTTTAGGATATGTCTCTTTTATATGCCTCTTTTAATGGTTCAGTCAAGTATCTGTGAGTGATTTACAGTTGTTCGTACAGATCAATAACACATTGTACTGACCGAGTAAAAAGTGAAGCGATAATTCGGAAACAGAATCAAATTAAAAAAACGGATTCACTACAAGTGGTGATGTTTTCAAAACTAGTTCTACTAACAATATGTACAGTAACGTTTTGTATACTATTAATATATAAATTCTTAAGACGAATAAAATATGTTACAATTTCTATACACACATGTAGCCATAAATATATTTGTGCAAAAATCAGTATTTACAAGAAGCATTACAGTACAACATATTTAGAAATATACCCTTAAATCAAGAAAAATGATCTGTTTCGTTTTATCCTTTTTGTGGTATTACTTTTCATAGTGACCATCTAATTCTTAAGAAATACATTTCGTTTTACTCCTTAACCAAAATATTGTCGCAGTTGCAACTGTGTATGGGAGTTTGATTCCTGCTAAATATAATATAACACCATGGAGAGTGGTTTTGATTGTCCTGTTCAAAATTGAAAGTTTTAAATTGCTTGGTATATTTTCATTTCTTTTTATAAAAGAAGTAGCCTAATTCTCAAAGCATCCACTATGTTTTAAGCCCCTGTTTTGACCAAATATTTCATATAGCCATTTTGAAAAATATTGTAAGTAAAAAATAATTACAGTCCTTAGAAATGAGGAATACTTTTATTAATACAAAGATAAATAGTTTGATTACAAAGAGCCTCGTAAAAGTGGTCTTGACAAACCATGTCACGAGAGAAAGGGTCAGTACTTACGAATTATTTGTAGTGTTCACTTTTAACACTTGTACGTGATAGCCTAGTTTCAAAACGTCTCGTTCCATGAAATGCAGACATTTTGGAAGTTTTGGGCACGACACAGTCTGAAGTCCTGTGTAGTACTTTTCAAAAGTGCGTGCATTTTTCAA
This sequence comes from Saxidomus purpurata, assembly GCA_022818135.1. Taxonomy (NCBI): domain Eukaryota; kingdom Metazoa; phylum Mollusca; class Bivalvia; order Venerida; family Veneridae; genus Saxidomus; species Saxidomus purpurata. The sequence goes on from JAFMSR010000013.1 coordinate 2,172,075, forward strand.
ATCTTACTATTTTCGTAATTTTAGGGTATTTTTGTATACTTGTGTATTAAGCAATACCGATTATACCTATGCTAAGTTGCTAACAGACAAATCTACACAGAACACGTGAACCGTAGAGACTGTTAACTCAGATAGGTTGTTTTGAACTGAAGGTTGATTTTTGATAATAAGATGGCATGTTTACGACCAAGGAAATGTCTCAGTTGACCTCTATGTATACATCAGTTAATCAGTTATATTTTTCTATTCATTCACATTACATCCAGTGAAATGAAAATTTACATAAATACCTATCCGCACTTAGTTCGTGAATTTTTGTTCGATTTGTTTAGTTTCGTTTTATTCAGAAAGAGAAATCAACAATGCTGAAATATTTTTATCAATAATGCGAGATGTGTTAGAATGTCTTGTGATGATGGAAATCTCAAACATTAGATCGCGTGTCTAGGTTATATATACAAGCGTTTCAGTTACAGGGCATTAAAAATAAATACGTAGAACGGGAACATTATATCTAGAGTGGTGCAAACGAGATAAATACAAATTTGGTTATATGACAAATCCATAATATTAACATTTATGCTATTGCCACTACGGCTATTCAACATCAATGTAAAATCACGTTAAATTACATATTTACGTGAAAACATTAGCTTCATGCATTCAATACAAACTTAAAAAAGTTCGATTTTAATTTGCAGTCTTAAATCGAAGAACAATAAGTCTAAATATAACATTTATGCCTCAATGATTCTCAAATAACACATACATCTGGCTTTAGCATGGATAAGTTATCTAACTTTAAATGATCTATGTTACATATTAGGTATTAAATATACGAACTTGTACAATGTGCACAACCGTTAACAAATTCACAACCTAAATGCCAGTAAATGGCAATAAAACTATTATACACTACAGAATGATGACAATAATAATGTACATTACCTGCATTCTACAAATACGTTACTGACATGACTCCAAGAGTGTTTAAGGTGTGTATTATGTGTAGCCAACGGACTTGTTTAGAGACAGTTATTATGTAAATATGTGTGACGTTGATTGAGTTTGTTAAACTTCTGCATTTTGAAAATTTCCATAAACACATGGGAAGAACGATGCACCATTCATCTACAAGACTGTAATAGATCATTAAAAAGTGGAATCCGGTGCTTCTACCGAACATTCGTATTTGCAAACGAAAAAAATCGAATTTCATTTTTGTTTACAAATGTATTACGGCACCTCTAAACCATCGATAGGCAACAATTGTACAAGTCTGTAAACGTTTATCGGTGATTAATGATATTTATGTTGCCGACATGATGACTATTTTTAAACTCTACATCACAAAGTATTGTACAATCACTTGTGTAAGTAACATTGTTTACATCCATTTTGGCCCTGTGGGATAAAATGAAAAAAAGCTTTTAGTGGGTGAATCTCATAAAAAATATAAAAAGGTTTTGGTCACGAAGTAGTATGTATGCTATCGTTTGATAACACTTTGTAGGGACTTTTGATTTGAAGATCAAATCAGCTCGTAGAGCACCAGATTTTACCTTTTAAAATGTACTATTCATATGCTTTAATGTAATTTGCATTTTCTAGTATGTAGATTATCCAAGGATCTTATTGGATTACAGAACGAACGATGTAACTGCACACACTTTTTATATACTATAAAAGATGGGAAATAGGTTTATTTTATGCTAACTAATGAAATACCGTACTAAGTCAGTGAATTAGTTTATCAATCAGAGTGTGATTATAATAGATCTTATATCGGTCACAGTGTGATGATATATTAGGTCTGTCGAAACTACTTCTGTTTGTACACACATTTTGATATTACAAGATAAAGAGAAATTGGTTTGTTTTAAGTGCATATGTAATATATCTGAATGTCATACAATTTTTACATTTTTATTCGCACAAAGATCAAATCCTATCACTTTTCAATTAGAGATTTATTCCATACCCACTCAAATTAAACCAAAATCCTCCATTAATCTTGACGTTATGTATTGGTGAACTACAGAGCTTACACACTGAGTATCAAATCTTGTGCATGCATTTTACAACAAATAAAGTCAAATTTGATACGGCTGTAGATTTCGAACGTTCTCGGACATTCTTTAAGTTAAAATCAGAATTCAGTGAAGGATTTTCTAAACTACAAAGTGACGAATTAACATTCCATTTTGACCACAGGTCATCATTTGCAATTTTGGTCCAGTAAGACTAGCTTCTATCGTTTTGTTGAATCAACGTCACTTCAACGGGTGTTGGTAGGTTCACAAAACCACTGTGAAACCCCTGCAATCTATAGCCGCCAACTACACTGACTTCATCACAAAACATCCAATTAATTTCTTGTATCTGTTCCATTTGCCCAATCTTCAACGATATGCATTGAATTGTCACAACCTTACAAAACGATGGAGCTCTGGTAGCATTTTAAGAAATGTTAATTTGTTACACAGCTGCAACTTCCGCTTCTTCGGCTCCGTTCGGTCCTTTCCGTAGACCTGGACTGTTTGCGGATCCCTTTTGCGTATCTGGGTTATCAACAATAACAGATGGTGCTTCTGGTCCCGATTCCTCCGGTAAGGGAGGTAACTCGTTCTTGGATAAATGATACACGATTCCTGCTCCCAGACTGTCACCCATCACATTAGTAAATGTACGAAACCGATCCCTGTAAGACATAAAATGTGCATTATTACCTGTTCATCCTTAGAAAATGCGCATTATCTCTATCCACGTATAGAATTAGAAGTATGACTAAAAGAAATGTTAGATATGTTTAAGGCCGATTCCGGTTTGCTAGACAACAATATTAGTGAACTTGATTTGTCCACCTATACATGTACATATTATTGCCTTTATGTTTACAAATAGTGTAAAATTAGTTTTTGGATATTTCTTTTTTTATTAATTCAAATCCAAAAGATAGATATTGGTTTACATATTTATTTACCTGTAGTTATGGCGATTCAACCTTATTTTGCAGCACCGGCATTTTTAAACATACACAATATGGGGAATAACGAGGCGCAGTAATCAAAGGGAAAAGTAACTTTTCGAATTGGGAAAATAAAGTGATAAGAAACACATTTTTGCACCATTTGTATCTAAATTACTGCAATAGTATGTTCACAACAAAAATTTCGTTTCACTTACATAATTGTCCAAAGAACCGAATCCGGTTCGCTAAACTTTTCTTTTTACTACTTTGAAATGATAATCACAACTCCCCTACGCTATTTAACCCTAACACCTGACTGTACTTAAAGGCTGGGTTTTTATTAACTGTACTCAAAGGCATGGGTATTTATTAACTTCAGCTCGGTGTATTATATTCAAAGGCACATTTAAAATGTTTGGTGTACTATTTTAATCGCAATCAGACAAAACAAGCACTTAAGGTGTACAAGTTTTACGATGACAGAATGGCAAATTAATGGGTTGTTTAATTTTATGTGACCTTTCTTACATTCTCGAAAAGATTTTCCAGACATATGCATATTAGCCTATTCCCTTCTTCGTCTGTTTGTCATATTTCTGACAAGTCGTTAAATAAATATAGAAGTTTCTACTGGCTGGTCCACAAAATAGATTTAATAAGTTGAAATTACGAGACAATAGTTGACAGTTATGAAAAACTTGAGTTCTAAAGTTTGCAGTGAAATATCAGCGCTCCCAGTTGGTGCAGAAAAGTAAAGAAAACGAGTCGTAGATGCCTGTCCCAGCAATTGAAGCGAAGTATTTGTGGAAGAGAAGAGCAAAATATTTAAAGTAATGAAAATCACTCACAGGAACCAGTCCACGACTAGAATGAGAGTGATGTCATCCACCGGAAGTCCAACTGCTGAGAGGACGATCACCATGGTTACGAGACCAGCTTGAGGAACACCTGCGGCTCCGATAGAAGCAGCTGTGGCGGTGATGCTGCAAAGAAATTAACTACTGTTAGATAAAACAAATATACTAATGTACTCAGTAATACGAATTTTGCAAAAGGTTCGATCATTTTAATTTCCTTTTGAAATTGCTGTAAGAGTTGCAATTTTCTGTTTTAAGAAACGCAATCCGGTCAGATTTTGACGGTATCAGTAAAACGGAGTGAGATGCGGGGAACATTGAATTTCACATATACTACATTTTCTTGAAAAGATAAAGGCAAAAGAAATTCTGCATTCCATATGGTTTACATTCCAACGTAGTTTAAGCTGCCAGAAATAGTTGCGTTTTAAGTCCGAAGTCGTCATTGATAATTGCTGGTGTACCTATATTTATGCTATCCTTTTAAAATTTTTATAATGCACGTGAAAAATAAAGAAGCCATAAAATAAGCATACTGTACTAGATGTAGGCAAAGCTATAAATAAATGTTTCCCTATAGTAGAAAACGTAAGTAATGCCATTTACAGCTTGTCTGTTGAATATGTAATTGGACAGTATAATTTGACCGGTTTGGGAAGAATTGTTTCAATAAAACAAAGCTCTGTCCTCACTCTGACATGTAACATCCTGGGATGCGGGAAAACTATTGAATTTGCCAATATAATTTCCGTGTAATTATTCAACGCAGAAAGGGGTTGAGAATGTTAACAGCTGTCTTGGATAAGAAACCGAGATTCCTGTGAAATGCTTACTACAGCGATTAGGAACATGCTTTCGCTCGTAATGAGAAAAAAAGTTGGTTCAATATAACTTATTTGTATTTTTAAAACAATGCAACATGAATACTGGGGTACTTTGCTTATTTGCTGAAATTGTTGTGCAAGATAAGTCAAGGCATTTTTAACAAATAGGAGATTAAACTCAAGCGAATCATAAATATTAGGAGACTGATTAATTTTGAATTTTGACACAATTTCTGTTCTTACGAATTTAAAGAAGCATTCGTTACTTCTAGCAATTAAGTTTCTTAAAACGTTAAACATACACTAAATATAAGTAGGCGTGTATACTATTTTTTTCTCAAATTAAGAAACAAGTGTTTATGAAAGTGTTTAGGACCCCGTTGAAAACAAGACTTCGGACTTTACGGGTTATCCTGTGCATTTAATATATCTGTGATAATTTCAATGCTTTCTTCTTTAAATTTTTTGAAACAGGATGAAGTAATTCCATTTCTGTGATAACTATATCAATTTTTATTCAACCTAATATGTGATTGATTTTTTTACGGCCTTAAACTAGTATAAATATGCTAATTGTACGGATGTTTGGAGGACAATTTTGGTGATACTTTGAGGTGTTGTTGCAATCCTGTCAACTGTTTGATAAAAAATGTTTTGAGACCGTTTAAACTTCTTTGAGCTAAAATGTATTTACAAAATGTGTCAGGACCCAATTGGAAATAAGCTTCACGGCTGTAAGGGCCATCCTAGGTTTAATACACACTTAATTTAAGCTCAATGTTCTTTCGAGTTTTAACATATATCAGTTTACTAATGTTTCTATAATTTAGTTCATGAACAATTGCAAACAACTCGTATGTGCTTATAAGTTTGGATTGCAGAAGTCACCATGAATAGTGATTATTAATTGTGAATCTTTATCTGTGATATAAAATTCATGAAATTTATATTCCGTGATACATGTAATTTTAAGACGGTTTGATAATGTCGCTATTTATGTATGTAATTTAATGTATATAAGTGTATTTATCCTAAATAAAAATCAATCATAAAATTACTCCCAGTTTAAGGGTGTGCCTCTTGGTGTTTGAAATACAAATATAGCTTTTGAATTCTTTCTTCTGAATTAATAGATTTCGATATAACTCGTGCAATAACAAAACTAAGCAGTGACCGTTCGCAAAGGTTAAGGTCATATTTCGGATAGAAAAGAAAATATTGTGTTCTGTTTTATTTGAGTGTATTTATGGTGTATTTCAGAATGCAGTACACCATTATCCGGATTTATAGCACTCGGTAGGAATAACGTTGCCTACTACTAATACTGCATCCTCTAAAGCAAAGCTATAATTTAGAGATTACATAGACTGTTGACATGACTGTCTTTTCGCACTGCTCTTGTCAATCATTTGTCAGCTCTCCGAGCCGATTAAAAACGTACGTCATTTTCAAATCCCCATAATCAGTTGCAAGATGACATTTTGTCACAATAGCTTAGTTGTTAATAACATTTATAAAGCTGTATAATCCCCGAAATGATCTCGAACTAGGAAGGTGCTGCAGATCTACCATCTTCTCTTAGACTAGTGAAACTGCTTGAGTAATAATTGAAATACAACGAATTAATTTTTAATTATATTTGAAATACTTCTAATGAATTTATATTTCCCAATTTGTAACATTCGCCAAACAGCAGGTTCCACACACTGAAAAAAAACGTATCTGATGTTAAGGTATGCAGGTATCTTGAGAACTTTGACAGCTACTTCAGAACTTGAATGCACTTAAGTTCTGCAAATTGAATTTATCTCCTCGTTTCTAGATACCTTCCTTATTGTCTGCACTCCTAAATTATCTGACCTTTCTTTAGTTTGACGACCATTTAGACGGTGAGTCTGAACACAACAGCTTTCAGAGTAGTTTTCCTCTCTCATTTATCCCAAAGTTAAATTAGGTCAACTTGAATTCATGTCTACTACCATAAAGCCACAGTATATCGCTAGTCTAAGAAATGATTTGGGATCAGCTTCATTTTGTCTGTCGATAATGAAAATTCTAACTATCTCAGAAACTAAATGTCAGAAATTAATAAACTCACAGAAGTATTTGCATTTCTATATGGTAATCGGTTGACCCAGCAGTCAGAGAGATAAATATATGTCTTCACGAAGGCACAACAGCATAGTAATACGATACACACGTTACCTTTCCCACAGGAGCTTAGACATCATAACAGATTAGCTTTTCCATAACAGTTCATTTGAAACTCACCTTTATGTATTTCTAAGATAATTACTGGCTATACATAGCTTATGAAAAAAAGCACAGGCTATCGAACGTGATTTCGCTGTTAAGCCAGTGATGATTATCCCATGGGGATATAACTGACAGAGCTTGTTAGCCGAATGAATGGAAGTCGATAGTAAAACTGACAACAGAAAATGATGACTTATAGGGCATAAAGCCACGAAAATCAAAGAGCGACGGCACTTTAATGCTTCGGTTACGGCTCATTAAAGAAACGATAATAGAAAAGGCAGTGAATTACTGTCAATATGTGCGGAGCGGACGGCAAAAATTTCAAATTTCCTCTAAGTTGATAGTACAAATGCAAAACATTATAATAATCATTTATAAATGAAAGTTGAAAAAGGTACAAATGTTTGCGTATTCCGCAACTAAAACTCAGACATTCAAAATAGCACATTCTGGTTGCTTGCTGATTAGAAATTGACAAAAACATAGAAGTTACGCTCAACATAATGGGTAGTAACTTTAGAATTTGTAACATCTTTTAAAGTAGCATATAAAACTGAAACAAAATTAGTAAAGGTTACTCCCATGTACACATGTGCAATTACTAAATAAACACATGCTGTGTGAAATATCTCTGGTAAAATGCTCATTAACCATTTTTCTTTGCTTCTCATTGCAGATCAAAGAATGTTTTATGCAATTCCGCAGTCATATTATCAAATGATCCTCTAGCTCATTATATGTGATTTGTCTAGTTTTTGCAGAACATGGTAAATGGAATTAGGAGTTTGTTGACCTTAGACCTTTACAAACACTCTCGCCCTTTTCATTTGTCCATTAAAAGGAGATTCGTTAACAGTTTTATCGTCAAGCGGACTAATTTCTCACTTTAGAGGAAATCCTGAAACTGGTTTTGAATTGAAGAAAATGAAAATATAGATAATACATTATTTCAAAGAATTGACCCTCAAAGTTTCAGCCTAGTAGTGCAGTAATAGCAGTTACGATTCGCTTAGTAAGTCGTGTTGTAGTGCCGTTACATCTTCACACAGTTTGGTGGATAGTGATTTACTGTAGGAGGCCACTAAGCTGACATTTTTGCACAAAACAGACATTTCTCAAAATATTTTCTCCTTAGAAAAAGCATTTTCTAATTAGTTTATAAACATTTAGCCCATTTTAAACATTTTAATAATGCAGTCTTCTACATGCATGACATGCGTCTTTAAGAGTCTGTAGACATGCTATTTTTCCTCTATGTTCGCCTTTGGCATTTTGAAATCGTCGGTGCTTTTGTGATTAGATTAGAATTTGACACTAGATACTAATTATTCGAATGATGTTTTTTATAAAATTAATTTCTGTTTATTACTTTGTGAATCGTGTTTAAACAGACATAAAAATAGACTTGTCTTTCTCCTACACACATGCTCAAGACTCAGACAAGAACTTTCTGAAGACATGATTAAACGATGGAAAGTATCATGAAAACGGTGAACTAAATTTACTATATTCTATGTAAAGTGTATTTTATGTTTTAAAACCGTACAGGAGCATACTATCACATGCTATTAAAGCTTTCATTAGAAAGAATTAGATTTTATATTACCCTAGGACATAATAACCTTATAATAGACATTTGGTGCTCCCCCGCCCCTCCCACTAAAATTTGACAATCAACCGTGTTTCTAAGGTTAATGTTTGCTTTCATCAGCTTATACGAGAAATAACTCATTCATTGTGTCTTGACCTGAATTTAGTGTTTGGCCCCATTTGCCCACCAATCGAATCGCTCAGATGTTCAAATAAACGTCTTTCTTTTTTATTAAAACTACCTACTGAAATCAATTAATTTATTAAGAGTTCGCTCTAAATAGAAAGCACTTTGGCTCCGCCTACAATCACAGACCTACCACTCGCTCCCTTTTGGTTTCTTAATTGTTAAAATTTGACTTACATGTAATAAACTCTAACTTATACATAGTATGACTGTTTCGAAGGGACATGCTACTTTTAGCTCTACTGGACAAAGTTTAGCACTTTTAGACTACAGGTCACACTTTGTATTTAACTTTCCTAAAACTTGCTCATAATGTTGCGTACGGCATGAAGATTATCTCTGCTGTTTTTGGGTTCGGTGGGTCAAAGGTCAAGGTAACAGTGACCTCCGTTCGTGTTTCCTTGATAACACTCTTCAAGTCATAAATTTCATTTAATTTTCATCAAACTTGCTCAGAACATTTATTCCTTCAACATGTATATGGTTCTTATTGTTTTTTGGGTCAGTAGGTCACAGTGATCTCTGTTAGCTTTTTCTTGATACCACTACAGGTCACAGTTTTCATTCATACTTGCTCAGAATGTTTCCTGTAACCACCTGTAGATGATTCCTATTGTCCTTGGGGTCAGTGGGTCAAAGGCCAATGGCACGGTGAACTCCGTTAACTGTTCCATAACACTTTACAGTCACGAATTCCATATGACTTGCACGAAACTTGCTCAGAAGGTTACCTTCCTATTGTTTTTGGGCTCAGTTGGTTAAAGGTCAATGTCACTGTGGCAAAAACTTTGAACATCATTTCCATTCAATATTTTGAGATATAATTATCAACAACAGTCTACAAATTTCATAGGATGATTGGTGTTACTGAGTAGATGGTCCGTACTGTTAATACTGTTTACGAGGTTAGTGATTCAAGGTGAAGATCACAGTGCCCTTGTTAGCTTTTCACAAAACTTACTATAAACAGTCCAGTCAGTCCGAGAGAGCGAACTTGACCCTTTTGGTTTCTTGTTTTATTCGACAATTCAATGTTCCTGGTATGTGTACAATTGTTCCATATGCCTTTAGAAGACACACAAGCGAACGAACTTTAATTGCTTTTGAATTATGAACTTAATATCTCATTCGAGGAACTGTTGCATACGATCATGTCATCAATCCACACTACAACAACAACAAAATTGAAAAAAGGTCACGTGAAGCATGTTTTTGATTGCAGTGTAATCCTACACATATCCTGAACAGAAGCAATTTCTTTAATGCAATAGATTTGATTAAAATTTCCAGGGCATGACATTAATACTGTGAATTATTTATGGTTGAGGAATTGAAAGAGAAATCCAAAATAACCGGTGAGACTTGGGAGTAGAATACAAAATAAGGATAGAACTTTACATATGCTACGGAAAATGAAAACGTATCTGGCATGTAAAGAAGTTATTGTCGTTTCAGTTGTCGGTCGAAAAGCAAAAGTACCGTTAACCAGTTTTCGTTATATTTTAATCATCAACATAATGCATAATTTATGAGTATGTTGATTGATAGGATAAGGAAAGAACCATGTTCTATTCACTCTAAAACAATGTAAACGTATGCTTTTCTTTCGTATTCAAGCAGTTTTGTACGACAAGAGTTGCCAGAAAGCATGTTTTTGCAATATCATTGAACAAATACTGCGCTGTACTTCTAGCATGTACGTATCTATTTTATGTCCCTTGGCAAAATATAAGCTACTTGTAATTGTGTTTCTGGGTTTTTCATGTAATCAGCACCAATTACATTTGAAAGAAAGCTGGTAGATAAACTGTGAACGAAATTTATCTACATTGTATTTCGATAATATTCACGAAATTAAAAATGAAGAAGCAGCCACGTTATAAGTGTTGCTAATTGTTGCTTTACATTCAATCCGAACAATTTTGAATTGACAGGCGCGGAAAGAATTCGACCTAAACGTCATGTATATAACTAATAATATAAATAAGTCAATACTAAAATATACTTTATGACCAGTTTTTGTACCTAAACGATTCTGATTCTGTTATCAATGTCTGTACATGACCGATTCACAATTTCTTTGGCCAATATTTGTACATGGCCGATTCAGGATTAATTTAGTAGAGGATAGACAGAAATTTAAAAAAATACGCTCTATTGTACTAGGATATAAAGTGGTTTATCCAACCTATTTCTACCTCAACACTATACTGGCATTGTTTGGGTTTTGCATTTTAAAGCATACTTCCTTAGTGAGAGCAGAAGCAAACCATTTAATATAACTATTCTATTTAAATCAGAAATGTCACTCTTGTTCAAATACTTTGAAAAAAGAAATGAAAACGATCATTTTATTTCAAAATTTAAATCTTTTTATTGTGAGCATATAACTGTAATTGTATGAACAATTTGTATGCTTTTGTTTTGATAATTGTGTAATTATTGATATATGTGCACACACACAAAAAGTGTTTGGTGTATGATGCAAAAAGGTGAATAAAGTTTTAATAAAAAAAGGACTAATTTACTAATTTGCATCAAAACATATTTGAATATCCAATTTCCAAAATTAACCTTTCATTTTTTTAAAATTCAAATGTATATGACCCACGTCAAAATGACGGAAAACATGTACATGCAATGTAATTGTTCATATGATGCTGAACTAAATAGATAAAGTAATTTTCCCCAATTACTTTCAATACATTGTATTTATTGATAATTAGATCTTTATCACAAAGAGATACACGAAAAGGCAAATGTCAAATTGTATAACACATTATGGTGTTGATAAATGTATGCATTAGTCTCAAAGTTGTTCGTGTCAGGATAATTTCGAATATAAGTGCAATTTTATGCATCTCTGCACAGATTGAAAAAAGGTCAAGGTCAAACACATAACGGCACAAACACGTGCACTTACTATCCGTCGTATGTTATAAGCTTTATACTGATCAAGCTTTAAAGACTGCAATAAAATGTTCAGTTTGTACACATTTCTAAGGTTTAGACATTACCACAGCCTGAATCATAAGAAACAAATCATGATAGACAGAGCTACACAGTAGCGATTAGATAGAACTCGAACCAATTTGTAAAAGATACCCGCGCCAAATAGCAATTCAAAGAGTTATCAGGAAGTTTTTCGATCCATGTTCTAAACTTAGAATGCATACATTCCTTACATGGAGAAACATGACGCATCGGGTATTCCGCTGTGCATTTACATCGCAAAACGAGACAGATGCAATTGGTTTTATGTCGTCGCAAATGAAAACTGCTCCTTATTTTAATCGGTTTTTGGTACGTGGCGTTCCCTGTTTGATATTATTTTTGTTTTTTTGTTTTCAGGTGTATGGTTTGACACGCCGTCTAGACTTCGTTAATCAGATTTCACAGTCCCGAAGCACTTGATTGTCAGACTTTTAGCTTTAATGAAAAATGTCAGTATAAGTAGGCATTTTATTAAGAATCACTGCGAAGTTTTCTGTTTGATATGCCAACTTTGAAGCTCGGCGTTCCCTGTTATAATTACCAGTGCTACCTTTTCCGAGGTCCTGAGTCCAGACTGACTATAAGTTTTTCTCTTCTTAACCACTACAGCATAACAAACTTGTTGAAATAAAACTTTTACAGTCAACCTTAATCAAGTCAAAACTTTAAATTTCTTCTCAGGATTCTAACCTTTACTACACTTAAATTCTTAATTGTGACTTTGTTTATCTAACGATTTTATAGACAGTATCATTGATATATAGAAGGGATGAATACTGAATGAACTGACGGTATCCTGAACATTACAGATTGGAAATGCATGCTAATCTTGATATACACTGGTCGCATTGACAGAAAGCAAAAATCAGCGTTAACGGTGAAACTACTGAATACTTTTCTCAAGACATGTTGTTTTAATCAACGATTTCGATCAACGGGACAGCAGGCTCTTATACATGGAACACTTTAGAGGTTTTGCAATAAACCAGTCTTCTTCACATCACTGTTGACATTAGATTGCCTCAGGAATGTCCGTTTGATTTAGATGTTTCCTTGGTCAGTAATAAAGTGTGTCCAGCAGATGGCTAGGAGCCACTAAATGTCAATTGTCTTTCCTGCCTAAAAAGCATAAACATTCAGCATTGACTGTGGACACTTTTATATCTCCAAAACCTTGATTAGAATAGGATTTTCTCTAAATATGTAAAGCTATTATTGCATGGGCATGTTCATTTCAGGAATGTTGCAGGGTCATACAGGGTGCAACGATACCTCAAAAGTATCAGTACTTTAGAGCATGGCTTGCTCATCCATCAACATATCTTGGGCAATCATTCGTCCAAAGGTAAATCAGGAAAATCAACACATAGTACAAAAAGCCTTCTAATGTTTTGTTTGCCATATTCATTACGTAAATAAATTATCCAAAGGAATTTCACGACAACGCTCAACATTTGTCATTCTAGATACACAACTAGTTGCTATTGTTAGATATCAATACGCTACTGTCATTTAAAGTAACATCTTGCTGAAAACATGAAAAATGGCTTGAAAATATTTTTTTTTAAACTGCTTAAACATTTTTTAAGACCTGCATTTGTCTAGCCCTTGCTATCAAAAATGTTATCGTTGGTGTTAACAGTAAAAACAATTTGTTTCCCGTTTTTATCGTGAAGAAATACTTATCTATGGCTTTGTCATGGGAAACATAAACAGACACATTGATTTTATCATGGGGAATATAAATTTTAACATTGGTGTTTCTCACGGGAAACATAAATCTAACGTTGGTCCAATCATGGGAAACATTAACTGTAACATTGATTTTATCATGGGAAATATAAAATTTATCGTTGATTTTATCATCAGAAACATAAAACCCGGCTATAGCTCGTACACATCAGTATCACTTCTGATCAGTTGCTACAATAACTGATTCTTGGCAATCTGTCAGGTCTGTAGGGCGTAATGATTAGCCCATACGGCAACATTAGGAGGTAAGTGAACCTTTAATAGCATAATAATCCCCTGCTGTGATTACCCTCTTTATTTCTGATAGGAACATTTCCTGTTGTGGGAGAAAAAGAAAGACTCTTTCCCCTTTTAATGACAATACTTGCTTGATTAGGCGCGAAAATGCCCCATAAATTAGCCTATCTACTTGTTGGCTTATTCTAAGACAGCAGTATACCAGTTGATAGTCATGCGGGGTGTACTTCACAAAAAATAAGGAACAGCCAGATATATTTAAAGAGTTATTTTTAAGTGTTTTGGCTAAAAACAGTTCTTCATCCAGCGTAACCAGAGAAATATGTTGCAAAAATAAGGAACAGTCAGATGTATTTAAAGGGTTAAGTGTTTTTGGCTAAAAACAGTTCTTCATCCAGCGTAACCAGAGAAATATGTTGCTATGTGTTCAATTTTTCATTCTTATTTCAACTGAGCATTTAGTGCCCAAAATAGATTTTATAATCGCTGGAGATATTTGTTGTTCATTCGTCGGCCAATACAGCCTTTAATAATTACTAAAAAATCATTTGATGATATTTCAGATATTAAGCAAGTAGTATTTTGACAACTTCTTGTAAATCATTTGATGTTATTTCAGCCTTGTAACAAGTAGCATCTTGGCATTTAAGTTTAATACATGTGTCTTTACCAGTTGAATGAATAGCATGGTCACCAGAGCCAAACTTTAGCAAGAGAATCGAAAATCCTGTTATAGTGTTAGATATTTCATAATGCATTGTCAAGTGGTACTCTACCAGTTTTATCCAGATCAAGCCCATTTGGGTCAAAATTACCCCCGCTTTTAAGTTCACTTGTTTCACATAGCTTTAATTGGAAAAAATTCCACGCCCTTTTGGCCAAAGTGACTCTTAAATATTTAGTTTGTAGTGTTATAAACGCCTCTGCTATATTATTCAAATGGTGACCTAGAGGGCATAAATTGTTTGTCCCATCTGCGTATCACTTTCATCACCGACTTACCATTGAAATTCAAAGAAAATCTTCTTGTCAGATTATGTTGGGTTGATATCAAAGTAAGTTAGCGAACTAGTTCTTTGGGTTACTCGCCTACTAAAATTGTCTAAAGAATCATGCTAGGAGGCCAATCATACTTTTCTTTGTCGGCAATTTGTAAAACTTTCGAAATATCCTCAGCAACTATTGGGTGTAAAAAGCTGATTATAAATTGATGATTTTAACCCAAAGTTTTGGTTTTATACTCCAAGGGTACATTGTAATTAATATCAATGTACTGCAAAAGTGTGATTTAGATTAGTGTCTCTGGGGACATTTCAGAATCCCTTTTGTTCACAATGTTAAATTTACAATCAGTAAAACTAAAATATCCTATACCTACCTTATAGTGACGACGTTCCCAAAGGTCATCGTAATATGGTTGACATTAGCAATGAATAGAGCTGCAACAGCCTCGTACAACGCTGTGCCGTCCATATTGATTGTTGCCCCCACGGGGATTACAAATGTGCTTACACGGGGGTCCACGTGATTATTTACCTCCAAACAATGAAGAGTCACAGGCATTGTTGCGGAACTGCAGTTGAGAAAAAGAAAAATACCATTCAATGGCTGAATCAAACCAAACCGCTTAAAAACATTTTCCGAAGAAAACTCATCTAACCAGAATTAAAAATCATAAACAGTATCAAGACACCAATAAAATTGAAAGTAAATAAAACAATAAGCGTTTGTAGTTTTTTGTGTTGTTTTTTACACTCAAAACGTGATGAATTGTTTTTACTTTTTACTATATGAACTTCTCTCTATTACATATTTCCGAAGAATGTTTATAATCAGATCTGTCATATTGTATTTATAGCTAATTGCTTTTGAATCACGGCATTTGAATTTTTTGATACTTTTATTAACGACATATCCAACCTTGACGATGTTCCAAAAGCTGTCGCCAATGCTTGTGATATACCATAAATAAACTTGTAGGGGTTCTGTCTCGTGAGAACGAAGAAAATTAGAGGTAGCACACACGATCCGTGCACAAGTAGACCCAATAATACGGTTAGGAAGTAGACCCCAACCTGACCTATCATTACACCAAAGTCCTCCATCTCAACGATCTTGCCGGCGATGAGGAAGCTGATACCGATAGGGGAATACCTGAAATATTAGAATATGTGGGAAAAAAGTCGTGTATATTTAAGCCAGCTGCAGTCATTGAAATGTCCTTTTTGAGGTACTATCAGTCGACAATAACAGTTTGCCGTCAAGGTAAACACATGAAGTAGACATAGATGTTGATGAACAAGGTATAATATACCATAATCGTTCGATAGAAAGGTTAAAAAAGTGCAAAAAAAGCTTTTTAAAAAGTTCCCCTTACATGAAATACATAACAACATTAAACTGAAAACAAAATCATTTAAATAACGTTTTATGGCTATATTGAGTTTTACAATTAAACTGTACAACGCTAACTATCATTTAATAACATTCTTCGTTTTGATAGTTCTGTCCACACTGTAGCAAACATCTCACAATTGTGCCAAAATATGTTCGTTGCTTCCAAACTTAAAATAAGTGAATACGGTCGACTGGTTAAGATATCCGATTAGTTCCTGAAATACCAGTAGAATCTGCAAGCTTTCCAGTAACTTTTCAAATAGACCGTTCAGTTATGTAAACGATTTGCGCTATCAGAGAGAAAGGACGAAAGGAAACATAAGCGTACAGAAAAAAACAAAGGCACTACATGTACCGTTAATCATGAAATATTCGCTAGAACTTCATTTTGAAGTCTTGTTCGCGAAATTATCATTTGGCTTATTCAAAGTCCTCCGGAAATGAACGATCTTGTGAATAATCCTAAGAAAAAAACATCGCGAACTTTTTGTCTCGCGATTTCAAATTGATTTTCAGTAACGCTGATTTGTATGGGTGATGTAAGAAAGGTTAGATTACCATATGAAAATGACAAAGATGTTCATTGTGGTATCGGCTAGACAGCTACAGAAATCAACGAGTGGTTTCCCCTTGGCTTTCATCCTGCCAAGTATGACTCCCATCAACACAGAAAACACGACAAGACCGAGGATGTTAGTTGAACCCGTTGTTGAAATGGTAGGCTCCAGTACTTTTACTGTCACATCTGAAATACACAATGGATGACGGTGACTTTTGCTGGAAATGTCCAAGTTAATATATTATCCGTAAATTCCATTCCATGTAGCAGTCTTGTCAAATTATTGAAAGTAAGAAATTGAATCAACAAGGTTCTGCCTTTTGTCCTCTTTAGAGACAAGATTGAAATTCGTCATAAAATTAATTATATATCTCTAAGTGCAATATAATTCTTGCTAGAAAATCTAGTTATTAAACGTTCTAACTACATGTATAAGGACCAATAACATACCTCGTATATGCAGTTACAATGTGAACATGTGTAAATTGCTTAGTTGAAAGGATGATCTTTTCAGCTAAACCACGTGACTTTCCTAGTTACTATATACGACATACATGTATATGTGAATTTGGTAGACAAAATATATATGATTTATGGATATGAATGCTTCATTAGTTTCCAACAACGATAATGTGGGGTTAAAGCATGTAACTGTCCCTGGTAGTAACACCGATATATGTGTTTAAAGGGCAATCTGAGGCTTAAACCACGTGACATACATGTGCCAGTAAAAAGGGCCATCTAGAGGGTTAAACCACGTGACTTCCTTACATCTCTGTTAATAAACTGAAACGCTATGTTTAACCAGTTTATACAATGCCACACAGTCAAATGATTTTAGATCAGTCGACCAAAATAAATCGTTTGAACAAAGAAGTTTTCAAATATTCAACTCCTTTCAACTTTGTTTTTATACGCAGCATTCCAATCCACTTTATATGTTTGATCATTTGTTAATGAAACTAATACTGATATAGTTCGTCGGTAGTTAAGAAAATGCTATTTGATTTGTTATGCTTATTAAATTACATGTAAATTGCATAATGGAATTCCCAGTTTTGAATTTTTAAATCATTTTAACATAGCGAATACATATTTATATCTAACTCAACATGTCATGTAATAATTTCAACATAATGCGATTTGTCAGAAAAGGAACACTACTCTTCAAATGACAAAAAGTCAATCGGTAAAATCTTTTCACACTTTCACACTCAAACATGCGCCTGAAAGTATTTCAGACAGTAGTTTTGTCTAAAATTTATCTTGGCAGTTTCTTTACTCTCCACAGCTAGAAATACTTTCTGTGCTCTATTTAAAAATTGAATTAAAGAATTGTTTCAGAAGAACATCTAAAATGGATTTGATAATTGCTCTCTTATATGCAGATACATGTACAGTAAACTCTGTATATAACGACTCCGGATATAACGACTCCGGATATAACGACTCTGTATATAACGACTCTGTATATAACGACTCCGAATATAGTGAAACTCCGGATATAACAAAATTTCGCAGCTCAAGTTTCTTTTCTTTCTTTATTTTATGTGAAAATGTTATATTGATATAACAAACACCTGGTATAAGGAACACGTGTACTAATGTTTCCAAGGAGTTCGTTATAAACGGAGTTTTATACACATGTACTTGAAATAACTTCTATAAGATTGTACAGAAAGTATCTATACATAACAGCGAATTGTTTTGTTCCATTTAGTTTAACATTTTGTGTAAGTTGACGGTTTCAATTAATATCTTTAAAATGTCAACTTCAGCTCAAAGGAGCCTTGATTAAAAGTTTAAACAGTTCTTTTATTAATTTCTCCTCTTCAAATGTCTGCTACTTTAGCAGTAAATGTTCGTCTTAAATGCCACATAAAATATTTTGGTGACGAAAGTAGAACTTTTCAAATGCAGATTGTCGTTTCAAGTTATATTTAAAACAATTCACTTTCAAATTTCTAAATGTCGGTTTAAATTTGAAGACATCAGGCCATTTGCAAATTAAATTCAAGCTTTTCGAGTGTCACATTTGAGCCTGACCTTTCGTAATATGACTGCTGATTACACCCGAACGTCGACATTAGGGATGGAATTTTATCTCAAGTTCAAAATTGCATTACAGAGAAACTGTCTGAAAAATCGCTTTAAAGTTTCCCGCGTGCATTATAAGGAAAGTCAATTCACAAAAGTCAGTTCGCATTTTGATTTCCAGAATGTCGGTAGATTATCTTTCTGTTACCGTCTGCATGGCCAACTGATACGAAAAAAGCAAGTTATTTGAAGCTTTCCAGTAGTATTTTCTTTGGAATTATTAAGCTGGCCAGTTGATACCAAAAAATAGAAGATATCTGAAGGCCATAGGCTTATGCCTTTGACTTACATTTTGGCATTATTATTTCTTTTATTAGATTCATAGCAAACCGGTATCGCATTTAGGGTAGTTAAATGATTTGAATCTCTTGACAAATATTTCAATCAATTTAAAACTGTAAAACAGTAATCCTGCTCTTGTAATTAATCATCATTTATACATAACAACCGACTTTGTTGCCCCCCCCCCCCCCCCCCCCCCCCCCCCCCCCCCCCCCCCCCCCCCCCCCCATTTAATTATATCGGAGTTCGTATTAACATTTCATATAGAATAAAAAAACAAACTGAAACTCGCGACAATGTTACCCATTATACTTCGTTTACCGAGCGTTATTTGTTACTGTATCAGTATGCACTTATTTCTGACAGAGTTTGAGCTGACTCATTCATACCATTGCTTAAGGCACCTATTAGTCTAAGAGCATATTGTTCAATACGACAAAATTAAGTTAAACTACTTT
Organism: Saxidomus purpurata; assembly: GCA_022818135.1. NCBI lineage: Eukaryota > Metazoa > Mollusca > Bivalvia > Venerida > Veneridae > Saxidomus > Saxidomus purpurata. Next base: position 2,191,539 of record JAFMSR010000013.1, read on the forward strand.
TGAACCATTTAAATTTAAATAGCAGTGAAAGAGAAATCGTAAAATATTCATTGACAACTGATTTCTTCTTCGCCTTTTTCACATTTTAGATATCTGTTTTGAAATGAGAACTCTTCGACATAAAAGGGGTATAGTCTATAACTATCAGCTTATTATCTCAAAATGTCTAAAATAGACCAATTGAACGTAAAATAACAAATAAATGTATTTTTCAAGAAGAGCATATATGAATGAACTTATACTATAATATAAAATTCGATATTGCTTTGTAAATAATATTATATGAATAATAATAAAAAATAATAATAAAAAAATGCATCTACTGTTTAAAAAAAAAAAGAAAAAAAGAAGAGCATATAAAAAAATTATGTCGAAAAAATGACTCTTTTGTGCACAAAATGTCAATTATGCGATCTCATACATTGTATAATAATTCGCTTTCCGCCTGAAACTGTAAGGTTAGGTCTGACAGATTACTCTCAATAATGAATGACCTATAAACATTTTATTTTCATTTTTATTTAACACATAATTTTAAGATGTGCTACTTTAAATAAACATGAGATACTTTCATTGTAGATTTATAAACCATTTTGACAGATACTCAATAAATTCAAACCTATTTAATTTTACATGTATCGATAAACAGAGATTCCAGCTTTTATTTGATCAAATTCATGAATGACTGTAAATTTAATTTGCAACATAGTGCAAGTTCATGCATTCACTTAAACATATGTTTTATGTGGTTTTTCAGCTTCAAAGTTTGCTCATCATGAATAAACTCTTGTTTAATCTTTAGAAAATATGTTAGTTTAAAATAAATTGCAAACTGGTCCCCTGAATAGATGTCAAAGACTGAACACGTAACGATTCTAAGAACTTCATTATCCTTTGACAGCATCAGTACTCCTTCACAACATAACAACTCGACGCTTGCATAAAGCATCACATAACTTCTCTCCGAACTCTTATTTGGAAAATGTTTTTGAAGATATACTTGCTTTACAACAACAAAATATCTCAACGAGGTAGCTAGTTGCAAATTTGTACTGAAAGTATAAAAAAAAACATTAGAGACAGTAGTTTAATTTAATTTCCAATTAAGCATAATATCTTCTTTTAGCATTATGTATGTTTTCTCTAAGTACATTGATTCAATTTTCTTTAGTCTTTTGTTCCTTTTTCCATTTCAAACGCTTTGTACATTTAACACGTAATACTCTTCAATACTAATGGCAGCGGAAGTTAAGGCTACAAAATAAAGTTATTTGTCGCTTCAAGTATTTTATAAATCAATTTGTTTGCAGTTTTAAAAGTGTCAATTGGAATCTTATTGAACCGTCTTTGATATGATGTTTGTTGTATATTTGCGTTCTTGAAATTAAAAGTCTGAACAATTAAGACTACTTTTCGAAGAGAGTGAAATATTGACTTTAGCTTAGATCCTAGAGGATTGCATCAACATTTCTATGTGGGTATGTTAATGTTCAAGTTATATTAACCTTCAAAATGGTCAAATTGGTCTATAGTTAGCAATGATGCTCAAAAAACAGCAGGTGCTTTAAAAACATATAAGAAATAAGTTTTATCAGTTATTTCTGTTACTTACAAATACAAATTAAGATTTACATAACCAAAAAGTTGGATTTGTTATTTTTGACTAGGATAGTCAAAAACTACCTTTACAGATTGCATTTAATATATTCAATGTGAATGAAACTGTTATACAGATCGTTATTTTGGGTTTATTACTATGGCAATGTTTATAATCTGTGAGTATAAATCACTAATTAATGTTTTATAGTAAATTTTGATTGTCACTTTGAACGTGAATACCACTTTAAAGAAACCATTTGAAGAATTACTTTGGACCTTTGAGTGTATCTTCCTTATCAATAATTAAAGCGATAACCGAAGAGCAATCTTCTTCACACAGTTTTAGATTAGAATGTGAAAACACAACTCTTCGCTATGCAATTCGTTTTAAGCTTTGCTCGATGGATTTGTTCATATATGCGTCCATCATCCAATTTTCAACAAGTCTTAGAAATGTGTTCTCTTTCCAACAAACTGTTTCTTCATTATTCTATAGTGCCAGCCGTAGCAAAGTTTAGAATCGGGTTTTTTGATTGTTCAAATTGGCCAATTTGAAATTGAGTAGCTTGAGAAAACAGTGATGGTAGACATGTACAGAAAGGTGATTAATTAACAATTGATGAACATGGAATGCATGTATCTACTTGAAAAGTAGTATAAATGTCCATTTGTTAGAAGGCCATATCAAACTTACAAATTAATAATCTTTGAATAACTAAATGTATCCACCAAAATATAAACACTTACTAATCTTGACGAGAATATTAACTTAAAACATCGAGTATTCGAGATAATCGAACAATTTGATTCCTAAAGTGACATTTTTTGAGAACATATTCTTTAAAAATCATCAAAAGTAAGATTGATTAGAGTTCAAACAGTTAACTTGTTTAATCAAGCCATGGCTCTCAAACCATTAAGCTAGATTAAAGCTTCTTTCAACGTAGTACAAAAACTTCTGTATTTGCTCAAAGCATATCAAATTCTTCTACGCGCTATTTTAAGCGACTTAAATTTTTTTATCTGCATATTTTATCAGCAAGAGCCGTATTATTCTGAATTAGACACTGAATTTCCCATGGGACTCTCCTAATTTTCACTGTTTACCTTTCAATCCATGTAATTAACTACACTATCTCATTCAGCTTAACCACGGTAACTGAATTGATAACCCAATTTCTTGCTCTAATTTCCGTTTTCATTGAAAATGCTATTCTATTAGTAAAACAATATATTAAGTATTTACGTTCAGTATAAACATGTTAAATGTTCGTCCATTTCAAGTTAAACTGAACACATATTTTATGTCATGAATGTAAGTTACATGTACTTTATTTATTCTGGTCTAAATTGTGAAAGCGCGAAATGCATTTAAAATGTCTTTCTTACAGAAGTCTGGTTACTTAAGAAATGTATTTATTCTTATTTGCAGTATTGTTGTTAGCTAGCTAACCAAAATGTGTATTTCCTTATTTTTGTACGATAAATACTGATTCTTATTTCTTGGAAACATTTTAAATATATTATATTCATACATATATCATCTTACCCCGTAGTCAGGCTTATCATTATATATTTTATTTAAATCAGTTATTTCAAAACTGAGAAAGGGCAAAGTCTAATCCGATGAAACCAAAGATACTTTATCTCAGGATGTTCCGCGCAATATAATATATATTGGGGATATGTACAGAATTGTACGCCTTATTCTAGATTCTCGAGACCGACAAATATGTATTCTGATGTTAACATTAAGACAGGAGACAAAATGCTGTAGTTACAGCAGGATACAGAATGTATTCCTTATTGTAGATTCACGAGTCCGACAAATATATGACAGAGTTTAATGTTATCAAAAACTGCAGAAAAATGCTGTAGTTTACAGGAGCGTGATAGTGGTCTTTTATCAGTTCCAGATTACGCCGACTGCTAATTGATAATTAACGAAGAAAGAAAATTCAATGCCCCATGAGAGGATACATACTTTTAATGGTCATACACTTGTAACATACTTTTAGTAATGAAGCAGAAAAGTCTGGAGAAATTTGAAAGCGGAGACAGACATATCTTTGACTTTCGCCGTGATAAGCAAATGTTAAATTCTGTATCCATGAACGCGATAACTGCCATCTACGGAAAGCGGAGACAGACATATCTTAGACTTTCGCCGTGATAAGCAAATTTTAGATTCTGTATCCATGAACGCGATAACTGCCATCTACGGGATGGGACATGCTACATACTTCACTATATTCGACAAGCGCTTATTTTGTACAATACAAAGAAAGCATATACCAAATGGTTTACCCTGTTACCAAAACAGAACAATAACTAATTCTAACAACATTTCAATAAGTAGTATTCCTTCGACAAATGTGAGAGAGGCAATATGCCGAGGAAAATCTTTGACAAAAGGATGACATTTAAGCCTCAACTATTAGATGATGGTAAGAAAGTAACCAGCTACAACTGGGGATCAAACGAAACCTTATACATAATCATGCTTCACAGAAGTATCGCTCCGAATCATTGATGTCTGTCGCATAAACAGACCAGCAACCGCTAGATAAGTTCCGAAACGTAACTGATACAACTCAGATCAAGTATGGCATTTTCACATATCAGAAACAGAAGAGGCTAAGTCCTCCAAACCAACAAGTATCAGTTTTTACATAATCCAAAACGTTCAGCTTCTTCGTCAACGGACAACCATTTCAACAGTGTACTAGACTTCAGTAAGTACGTCTTGTCGAATATACAAATTTACCTCACTACCAGAAAGTACCATTGAATGATGTCAGTGACTTCCCCCAGAGAGTCAGTGACTTCTCCCAGAGAGACAGTGACTTCCGCCAGAGAGTCATTGACTTCCTCCTGAGAGACATGAACAGATATATACACTGCTGTCACACTTCACGGGAGCTGTTTACTCATAAATGCCATCAAGTAATCAATATATCAGCCGCCAAACACTGTAAAAACTGTGAAGAAGAGGTTTGTGCGTAGGTGATCAGTGTGAGGATGTTCTGCTACCATCACAAGCCTTCTTTCCAGAGAGTTTGTCAAGTGTTTGCCAACATATGAAATTGTTTTTTTTTCAATGGATAACCTGACATAATATTGGTTTCCTGATAAAAGGGAGGCATCAACCCTTTAGGTGAACAATCATACAATAATTCCATTCAGAAGAAATGAGCGAGTGGAAGAATATAAGACGAAAGTCTTATCCAAACAAGGATTTGTCCTATCTAGTGGACATATTGGAGTGAGACACTTGGTGGATTGGCTACGCGCGGACCACAAGAGATACAAATGCATCTGTACTAAATAGGAAGCAGTCTTAATCTACAAAACTTCTGTCTAAATAGCGAAATGAGCAGCCAAGACTGTACGAACATGCAGCTAAATCATGATCTGCTATAGCAGTATGTTAACAATCATTTTGCCCAAGATTTATGTTACTTTGATTCGCCGTATCAATCCTAATACTCATTTGAAATTCAAACGACACATTTTAGAGACTTTTTTCTTCAATTTGCACAAAAACATGGAGATCTGAATATTGTCAAGCAGAAACAGAATCACCACTTGCCCTAGGACTAGTCTGTCTTCAGGAAAATTATTGCAAGAAGAGAACATATATACAAAACTGCACATTACTACATTTTTAGTTCATCTTTCCAATCGTATTTCTTGCAGCCATGCAGTTGAACGGACACTCGTTCTTGGAAACAAGCAATGTTACAACCCTATCCCCCACTCGAAACTGCTAATTTCTTACATAAACAGATATAGTCAGTAGAAGGCTCGGATCCCTTACCATAAATCAAAGAGAGATTACAATTATTCCCAGTCAACAACTCTCACCACACAACCATGGAGGTGGACTATTCTTTATACTTAATTCATTTGCGTTTCCATGTTTTTGTTGTTGTTCTTTTTCCCTCGGAAATCAATCTGTCACTGAAGAGGGTCAGCCAGACAGGTCTGCTGAAGTGGTTTATCCTAGATTAGATTAAATTAATCGATGATGCTGCTGTGCTCAAAAATTAATTATTAAAGGACTCTGCGAGTTCCGAGCTCATCTGAAGGAATTATCTACAGGGATGCATGCAGACGTGAAATAGGACGCCCCGCTGTTGCAACATCAATTGGTACTACTTTGATTGATATCAAACCGGCACGAAATATCTGCGCATTAATTTCAGTGATGCGGTTGTACGTGTGTAAAATCTGAATTAGGTACAGGATCAAATGAATAATGAAAACTGCGACAAAGCAATAAAAATTGTTTTGCTATGTTAGTATGCAAAACTAAGTTATGCTAACAATGAAGTCTTGCATCCGAATCATGGCATGTAACGGTTGTCATGGGAAATGTAGCAGACAAAATATCGGGCAAATATCACGAAATATCGATGTTATTGTTGCGCTCAATGTAGAAAACCTAAAACAACAATTGAAATAAGCGTGAAATTCTCTGAGTTTTCGGAAGAAATTTCCATTGATTTGTTTTATTTCATCACGATTAAAACAGCGATCATTTGAAATTCGGCACAAAGGGATGTAAAACATGGCTTATTCGTCATAAGTCATGATAATTATAATCAATGTTTTGCCGAAATATTGTGTCTGAAATAATTACACGTTTCCGTATGACTTGCATCCCATAGTTTTCAGTCCCGTTATGATATTATTTTAAAAATAGGTAACACTTTTAGAACAGATATTAGTAGATCAGTAAACGCAATTACAATTCAGTGTAGGTTAAAATTTATCCGCTGTAAAAGTGGTAATTTTCGTGCGACCAAACATTGCAAAATGACCATCAGAAATACTGATGAGCGATTTTAAAATACATGAAAGAAGCATTCTTCATGTGTGAATTAATCCTTCGCGACGTTTTGTTTAATGAGCACAGCGGGAAAGCGTGAAAATCAACAAAGAGCAAAATTTAAACAATTTCAAATATTTCGCAATTTTCAGTAATTTATGTTAAGACTGGCTATCAAGCTGTAAACGATTTGTTTCGTTACACACACATGTAACCCTTATCATTGAAAACTATTGGGTTAAATTTTGCCATTTGTGACCGTCACTGTTTTCTACGGTTTAAACGGCAAATGTTTTTAACGATTACTGAGTTACGGGATCCTCAAAACTGTTTACAATGGTAAATGTAGCCAGGATGTAATGTTGGGAAACGTGTACTTTTGTACCAAATGCAAGCACATGCGTGTGTGTTTAAATGCAAAAACAACATCCCCTTAGTTCAGTTTTAGTTAATACTAATTTATTTTAGCTCGATTGTGAAGAAAGCTTGAAGCTTATCGAGTCACTCTCGAGTTCGCTTCCTGGAAAAGCTGAACTGGTGTCATATTAGGAAGTACGGTCGTGACCCTGGAATGGTTGGAACCTGCAACCTCTGGGATGAGGAGCGGACACCTTAACCTCTGCACCACCGACTCTCCTCAGTTTTCATTGGTTTGTATCAGAATGAAATGTATTTGATTAGAAAAATGGAAACGAAACTAAATAAGCATATGACCGTCGCTGCTCTGAATGAGTTGTTTAAAGTTTATAATCAAACTATATGTAAAACAGCACCATTTATCAAAGCTGCAACATACAATGTAGTTTCTCTTCTGGAAGAAAATGCTATGCCTTTGAATATTGTGGTCGATTAAAGTGTTAAGGCGAAACGCATAATTTACATTTACATTTAGCGACTCGGGTAATATCAAGACCATAAATCAGAGAACATTATCTTGAAGTAACTGATAATGTTGCATAAAAGAAACCATACAAGGGCGTATATGTCTAACATTGTGCATTATTTTACATTTGCAATATTTTTGTTTTACATAAACATAAGAAACTAAAAGTTGGCGAAAATATGCATCGTTTTGTTCTAAATGTTATGTATGAAAATGCGTAAGGGAATGATACGTCTGATGTTAAAGGCTGTATTCATGATTTCTGATTAGTATGTCGCGTATTTAAAGGCCGATGATCAATTTAGATGTTGATGTAAAAATCGTCTTTTCGGCGATTTTTTTTCGCGAGCGAATGAAGTACTTCGCGAATTCATCAAACTCGTTAAAATATAAAACAAACAAACAATGATTATATAAAAATGGGCTCGTCACAAATAAAAAAGCTCGTGAATAAATAGAAATTTGGAAAATAGCTAAATAAACAACTCGCGAATATATAGACTTTTACAATACTCTTATTACTTTTATTACCCTGAAAGATACCATGTCGGCGAAACGGACCTTTCGTTGCATGAAAACATTTTAATCGAAAGTAGTTGATAATAGTATAGAGCAGTACATTTTTCAATGTTATTGTAAAAATACGAAGCGCTTTCCGACACAACTGCTTTGTGAAGACACGAATATGAAAGAAAGGCATACGTTTTCATTCTTAAATAAAATTGTACTCCTTAGATTGCTCCTACGCCAAATGAAACAGTACCGCGATAAGCCAAACAAAATCTTGGCCAGACCGTCTTTCTATGCGTGTAGATGTAAATGACGGAGCTTGCCGGAGACAGTCGAGTTCGTACGTTGTCTGTTCTGAAGAAATGGCTCTTGGGAGTGTATATATTCCAACTGATTCTATAAAACACATATGTCTTATGAAACAGCTGAAGTTCATTTTGCTATGATTTAAGGTTTGCAAGGGTAATACAATTAGATACCGACTTAAATTAGATAGTTTAAAAATAAATGAAAATGGGAGAGCTCGGTAAGCAGGACTGTTGTATTTCCCAAGACAGCTTTAATCTTTATTACAATGATGCATCAACTGAAACGATAGGGACTGTTTTAGATCCAAATGGAACGATCCCAACTTTGACCTTTTTGTAAGTTGTTTTTACAGCTATCGTTCTTCCTGTCATTTAGACAATTATTTCAATTTTAGTCACATGATCATTTAAGATAGTTGTAAATAGAATAATGAATTTACTGATGGAATAATGAAAGAACTGTGTTTTAGTAAAATTATCACGTTAAATAGTTATAAATAGAATAATGAATTTACTAATGGGATAATGGTAGAACTGTGTTCTATTTACGTATACTTTCCCTTGATATTTATGGCACGTATTCAAGAAAAAAAAAACATTGTCGGAAAAGGATATGTTATGCAATATCATCGAAAAATGATACTTCGCTATATTTATCACATGTACTTCCGATTAAAAAAAACGTGAGAACTATTTTTCGTGCAATTTTCTGGAGAGACACCTTTCTTGGTAATATAAACGCTACAAGTATAATTGTAAAATCCAAAGTGCTAATAGTACTTTAAAGTACAAGGATTACATTAACAAGTAGTTCTTATTTTACCAGGTAGATGTTTTACCGGCGGAAATGACCTTTATTTGTACCAAGAACATTCATAACTGTAAGTCGATGTACATGTTAGCAATATAGAGCTTTTTTTCCCATAATATGGCAAAAACTATAAAAGGCTTCCTGGCAACTCTTTTATTTGCTCGAAAATGATTTCTAATAAGATTTTAAAAAATCAAATGTAGTGTATTTAAAGTTTACATGCTAACCTCCCTGAAGGACACCTCCTTTGAGAAACAGCCCCCCTTAAAGACACCTATCTTCTTTCACGTTCTGTTAATTATAGAAGGAATCGACCTCTCCTGAACAATATCTCTCTACAACAAACACATTCCTATGTCGCAAAATGGTACATATAATAAATATTGTGAAGTAATCTTTCAATGCTAAATGTATCGAACAAAATTACGAAAAATGCCAACGTTTTGAAAGAAATTTATGCATGAACATTTTTTTAAAGTAAATAGAACAACATTATATCGTTATTCTATCCATAATATTATCACACGGTGGGGAATCACATGGTCAAAATAATCTCTAAACAAAAGTGAATATATGAAAAATGTTGTAAATAAATGACAGCTGTTCAGCTGTGATTATAGAAAGTAGACTATCTTATGACAACATTTACGTATTCTAGAACTACTCAAGTCTCAATAACAATCATCTTTCTGATTGTGCTGAACACTTCAAAACTAAATTAGTTCAGTGTACTGAAGTGTTTATTACAATCGGAAGGAGACTATGATTGAGACCTATGTAGTTCTAGAATACATTAACGTCGCCATAAGATAGGCTACATATCATATTTGAAGCTAGAAAACTTTCAATATCTTTTAACATTTTCATAGATTTACTTTTGTTTGGAGATTATTTTGATCACGTGATTCCCCACCTTGTATCATATTTATACTTTAAAATTAAATCTGTATCGAAAATGCTAATGGGACTTTAAGAGTTGTCATTTTATGTATAAACATTGTATGCCATGACTGTAATTATACATCCCACAAATTCTCTAATGTTTACATATGATATTCATAAACTATTTATACAGCGATTAATGTTAATTACTTTGCATACAACAAGGAAATGTTGTCTATTTTAATTTTCTCTCATAATATAAAAATCGAGTGTGTTTATACTTGGTTATTTGCATGTAAAACATAAAAACGAAATATATTTAGCCAATCTGAAAAATCGTACAAAAAAGCCATGTACATTTGTTAAAGTATGAAAACTTCCATAAGAAGCATCTTTTATCGATGCATCATGCCTATAATACCAAGTAATAACTTTAAAATGAATGTATATCGGCAGTACACTTATTTTGTTAATTCTATCTGTTATTACTGCAATGTGTTGCTGAAACTTGGAGAATTGGTGATAATTCGTTTCATTGACGTATGTGTGTTTGAAAATTGCAACCAGTTGTAGTGTATACTTCTTTAAAACCTGGGTTCAAAAGTGGAACTTGATTAAGAAGGCAGGAATGTAGCCCATGATAAATTTGATTCTTTTGACAGAAAGTTTTACAATCGTTTATGTTATCCATATGTACCTATCTTTGAAATCACGTGGTACCAAAATATCAATTGAACTTAGAAGACAAATATTTAAACACGTTTCCTCGCAAAGGTGTAGCCCTTTTCCCTTAAAAAAGATGAATAAAAGTCATTAAAGCACTTTCTTAAATAACCTTTGCTATTTTTGTGATTAAAAACAAAACGTAATAAAACAAAACCGAAGAGAAAAAAAACCCCAAGACATCAGAACTTAACTCACATAACCTAAAAAATCTTTTTGAGATTTTATGGGATTTTATGGTCCGTGACCACAATTACATTATCTTTCCGAGAACTGACGATATAAATTTGTCAGTATTCTTCACGGCCTGTGTTTTCTCCCACCGTACGAACAATATTAACGTCCTAAGAACGGTTAAGAGTGGATCTCCAGGGAAATTAACAATGGATATTGTATTTTCTAAAGACGAATTTTCCCTGTAAAAATAGTTCTTCTGACACTTAGCATCAAGGCATCGGAATCTATAACATGGCCGTGAAAGTAAATCTAGACATGACGGTGTTATTTATTGATACTAGATTAAGATTTTCCTGGCTTCGTTGCATCTCGTACTGTCTTTTATGGCGAATACACAAGAAAAATATTACCGGCTTGCGTGCAAACCCATTCGCGCAGATAACGTTCCAATAAGTATATCTGCATTTACAATATTAGATGAGGACACGCTAGAAGGTTGAACTGTACTGAGAATACTGGTGATTTTAAGGACATCATGATTTTTCTGTTTTCACCAAAGAATTCAATGAAATGTAAGCTTCACTTCTTATAACACTTGCTAAACTCTTTTACGTGTAACAGTCTTCATATTCTTTTGAGTAATAAAACCAAATTGCAGAGGTTTTATTGCTTACTAGAATCTGCTAAGTAGAACACATGTAATGGTGCAAAATGCAATATAGCCTTTTTAAACTAACAGTTACCATTTTTGTCCAGTGACCGGTTTGACATATGTACATTAGAAATGACAGAGATCCCAGTAAATTTACAGTGATGCATAAACTCGTATGTAGTGACTGTTTGTGACAGTTTGAACTGATATGATACACTGTGGCTACAAGTGGAAGATAGAAACATTTTAGACTGATTCCCTTGACGCATGTCAATATTTAGAACTATTTCTCTCTCAGGTCATATTTGCAGTGATTAATTGTTCACTATTTTGCGAACTTCCTACTTCTCTTATTAATAAACATTGCGATATACTCAGTTCACACGGATTTTCTATATGATAATTCTGCTTTGCAAATTTAAAACTTAAGAATCTGTCTGCTCTCAAATTGTGGAATTTTTGTCACGCGAAAAGTGCCCAATATATGCCAAAAGTGCCCAATATACGCGAAACGTGCCTATTAAAATATTTTTTGTAACCATTATTATTTTCTTGACTAAATGTGTTTGTTGTTTGCCATGGCTGCCATGACAGTTTTCTCTTGTACAATCTTAGTTTACTTCTTTGGATGTTAATGTAACTAAACTATTAGTGACACGTTTATCGCTGTAACATGCTTGGGGACAGTAAATACTACATGGCAGTTTAAAGAGCGATAGTAAAATGGCGGCGAAATGAAGCACAGCAGTCAAAATTTGGCATTTATATGTTCAAAGATTATTGTTAATTTTATACCATTAACACTTTAAAACAAATACACTGATAGTAGCATAACAAATGAGCTCGTCTCATTTGACCTGTTAAGGTTATATTGCTTCAAAGACTTTCTACCTTGTCTGGTGGGGGGATGATAAAAATTATCTGACTGACGTCCATGATGACAGGGTTTTCACCTTTAGGCTGTATTACGCCTTCATACTGCCTCACATTTTGTACTTAGTTTGACGGGAGGATCATAAAAGTTATCTCAACAAAGTTCATGTTTACAGGGATAGAGCTTCAAGGCTTTATATCAGTACTAGTATTCTGATATAGGTGTGTATTTACTTACTTCTTGTGATACTAGCCATCGTGTCGTTGAGAAAATTAATATGTACTTTGAATACTTTTCCGGCATTTGAGGAATACATTGTTTCGTTGTCTGTTGTATTTAACCGAACGGTTTCAGTCGTGTTCATGTCCGCTTCAACTTCCTGTGTCCGGAACTGCAATATATATTAATACTATGTACAGAAATGTGTTGATTTCCGCTTCAACTTCCTTGATCCCGAACTACAAGATATATAAATACTATGTAAAGAAAGCCCATTCAACCTCATTAGACCAGAACTACAATATGTATATTATTACTCTGTACAGAAATGTGTTCATTTAGAATAACAATTCAAATACAAATCCGAATAGTCGAGCTAAAAATGAAAAATTTAAATGGCTTAAAAATAATGTTAAATTTGTACCTAATGGGGGTACATGCCCACTCGGGTACACTAAAAGTATCACAAATGGAAAACTTGTGTTTCATAAATGCAATAAAATAAGTTTTAAACATCATAATTATTTATATAATATTTCGCTTAAAAAAATCGCGGGGGGCTCTGCCCCCCACACCCCTCTTGAAAAAAGCTGGGAGTACTTCGATTATGTCCCTAGCTACACCCCTGTAGAATGAGACCAGTGTATACTTGACATTGTTAATTGACAGTACTGTACCCAGCCCCATCATATATGAATGACATGAAATTGTCCCATAACTTATTAATACTGCAGCGTTACTCCTTTTATGCATTTGTATCGGACTTTGTTTAATGAATTGTATCAAAGTAACTACTGACTTCGTTGAAATTTTATTCGCTACCGTATTCAAAGGTTTTATCTTTCTTACTATATTCAGACATACTTTAACCTATACATTTCTTAAATGTCCTTTCGATCTCTAAAAATATTAGATAAAAATGTCAAGTATACAGGACTCCGAGAGGAAGTGGGTTACTAAGTATAGTTTCTGACCTGTGTTCACTGGCTTACTGAGTTTTGTTCAAATATTGGTGACGAGTTAGACATCAAATAACATTTAATAACCTTTTTCTTTTTAATCATGAGTGCCGTCATTTGATTTTAGAAATTGAGATGACTTCTCCAAAAATGTATAGGTTACATACTTTCTCAACATAATAAGAAAAACAAAACAAAAATGTTTAGGGAATGAAACTTCAGCAGCTTACGACTTGCGTACCTTAACTATTTTCTTTTGGATTTATGTTAATAAAAATTATACTCATCGTCTGTATGTACTCTAACTTAGTCCTTGGTCTATGTAATTTATGTTGTAAGTAAGTGTATTCCCATGAAAAATAAGAATACCTGTACCCAAACCGCAAAAGGCACCTGCCATCAACTAAACTAATACACATGAATATGAATCCTCATTCTATGAAAAAGACAGCAGACAAGGCAGCCACTTCAATGTAAATATTCTATACACTATAAATTAATAGCAAAGCAACAAATTAGGTATAACGTCTTATCAAAATGTTAAAATAATGACAATAGATAAAAATTAATAACACTTTACCAAATAAAGCAAACACTTAAATTGTAATTTACGTTCTAAAAGTACTTGGCTTAGAAAATGAAGATTCAGTTGAAAGCATATAAATCTATATATTAAACTGTGTTAAAAGTTGCGCAGCTATTTAGATGATACAGATGTGAAAAATAGACACACTTTTCTCAGGTAGATAAGTACTTTAAAACATTACAGAGAGGAATCAAAACATTCCTTGGACTTGATATTAACTACTTCAACAGTCAAAATCTCATTTTGTCTGTTACTTTCTTTCAGTGAACCCTGGAGATCAGTCTCGTTGCATGAGGCAGGAAGAATTACATTAATTCTAAGTCTTCCTCAAACCATTCATATATTTGGAACTGGTTATTCAATAGAGACATATAGAGAGGCATAAACGTATTGTCTAAACTTGCGATTACAGAGTCTGAATTGTTTATTAATGACATTTGTCTGCATAAAGATAACTTAAGCTGGTAAAGTTTTAGAGTTATTTGTTTTATTCTATAGTTATTTATTTTAATTTAGTATAGTATAGTGCATGCATTAGAATTATAGACAAATTAAGTAGTCAGAAGAGTTTAGCATTTCTTCAATTAATTAATTAATACATTTAATGTCAATAATTGTAATGCATAACTTTCAATACCACACAAACCGATAAAATTAACCCATATATATACATAGATTATTTAAATTGGAGTTAAACTTTATAAATTTATAGTACAATATAGTACATGCATTAGAATAATAAACAAATTAAGTACTCATAAGAGTTCAGCACTTTTTAAATTAATTAATTAATTAAATGTTAATAATTATGATATATGATTTTCAATACAACACGAACCGAAACCTCAAAAACCTCTCTACGAAGGCAAGTGTTTTAGTTCCCAAAGCAGTCATATCTGAACAAATTAACTGTCATAAAGCAACAACCGCTTCTCAACAACAAAAACATGTTGTCCCCTTTGGTGTTGTTGTAGAGACGTTAAACTGTACCTAGAAATGGGATCCTTGACTTTCAGTTTGAGCAAGTTTAATTCTTTTGATAGGGTTTTTTGTTGCAAAATTGTGATAAAAAAAAACTAGTAACTCTAATCCTGATCAGGCAACATTGAACGGAGCGTAGCTCTTTGAAAACATACATATTTTGATAGATAAGAGGCACAAAAGGGTTACCATTCGTCCTGAAATTTAATTAACAAATTATAAGCATATCAATTATTCAAACTTTCAAATGAAATTTCTAGTTGACTAAAATTTACGATGGCTTAAAATCGATCCGTTTCCGGAAAGTAACAGAAGTAACAAGGGATTTATGTGAAGGCTTAAGTTTGTATTTCGTTGTTCTTATTCGTAAATCATCATTCCCAACATACTGCAGATTAGTGAATATCGTATAAATAATAGAGCGAAGTAATGTAACGGTGTCATAGATTCTCACTTGCCTGTCGATATGATTTTAGGACGACATGTTACTTTTTTATTTATGTCTTATTTTGTATGGGAAAATGAAACATACATGTAACAGCAATTATGCCAAGTAATTGATATCTGCTCTCGTGTATATTGGCAATCAGATCATGATAATATGATACAGTTTCATAGTTTATTTTTATAGTCCTCTTCAGTCTCATCATCATAAACATTTTCAATACAATAGACATGAATAAAACATAAAACATGTAATGCTGCAACACAATAATGAGTTATAGGAGACTCTATGTTAAGAATATTTACGTTATCTATATCATTATCACATCACAGACTATTATGTACATATTACATGAAGAACAGTGGGTTGAAGGGGAAGTAAAATATTTCATTGGACAAATAGCAACAAAACAGTAAGAAAACACTTACACCCGTATATGCCGCTTCCACCAGATTATCCGGAAACATGTTTCTGAAAATATACCAAGTTTGATATATATACCAAGAATGATATATGATAAAATTTCTGTTTCTTGAAAATATAGTAAGTTTGAAGTTTGTTATCAAATATCGCTAATATATCTGAAAAAAGTATCAGGTTTGATATCAAATATACATATAGTTTAATACATATAAGATATACCTGATTTTTCTTGAAACCTAGTTTGATACATGTATAAGGTATATTTTATATTTTAGAAAATAAACTAATATTCAAAATAGATCTGGAATGTATTGAATGTTTGCTAAAATATACCAATTGCGATTTCAGATACATTTTATGTGTCTGAAAAATATATCAAGTTTGATATGAGATGTAGTTTATTTTGTTGAAAATTTACCAAGTTTGATATGAGATGTAGTTTATTTTGCTGAAAATTTACCAAGTTTGATATGAGATGTAGTTTATTTTGTTGAAAATTTACCAAGTTTGATATGAGATGTAGTTTATTTTGTTGAAAATATACCAAGTTTGATATGAGATGTGTTTTTTTGCGAATTCCAAGTTGGTGTGTTTTGTTAAAATTCCATTGATAAGAGATGTGTATATTTTGCAAAATATACCAAGTTTGATATGAGAGTAGTTTTTTTGTGAAAATATACCAGTTTGATACATGTATGATATGTAGTTTATTTTGCTGAAAATAAACCAAGTTTGATATGAGATGTGTATATTTTGCTGTTTACCAAGTTTGATATGAGAATAGTTTATTTTGCTGAAAATAATACCAAGTTTGATATGAGATATAGTTTATTTAGCTGAAAATATACCAAGTTTGATATGAGATATAGTTTATTTTGCTGAAAATATACCAAGTTTGATGTAAGATGTAGTGCAAAATCATCAACGTTAACATGACACAGAAGTGTAAAGAAAAGTTAGGTCTTGTTATGAAACAAGTTGTGAACAAAAGTCATTTACTTTGCTTATACACTGACAGATTTTAACAAAGCAACAGTAAAACTTTGTAAAATAAACTAGGCTAGGCTCTTTTTTTACTAATTGAATAGAACTAGGTAGCATTTTATTACGTAATTTGTTGTTCCGCTATAATCAAGGCTTTGAAATGCCTCAATGCTATTTCACTATGGTAACAGCTTGACTTTTCTTCGTTTATCGACTACAGCTCGAGTGGAGATATGTCTTGGGATAATTATATGACCATTTTATAGTTTTATGACATTGTATTCAATACAATTACAGTTTTCAATAACATTAAAAAGGTTTTCTTGCATAGCTTCAAAACAGCAGATACCAACCCGCTATTCAATGTGAATTTGATGGTATAGAGTGTTGTTATGAGAAACGTCAATTCTTACAGTATTACTTGGCCATCCTATGGTGATGCTTGCTGGTGCTAGATTTAATTCAAATCGATACACAAGAAGTCTGTTTATTTCACAAAGTCCGTATTGTGCGTTTTAAACTTTAAGTTTTTCTCTGTACCCAAGCTACTAAAAAACTGTATAATTGGTTAATGAAATAAACTCGATTACAGAATTGCCGCTACAATTTACAGATAAAGTGGTAATAAAATAGACGAAATTGTGAAATAAAATATCATCTGTATCATTTTAAGCTGTTTTCAAAAACGTCGGGCAAAGTTTAAGCGGGTTTTAGATGTTTGTTCATAAAACTGGCAAACTACTATGAATTGTTCTGTTTCTGATCAGTTGTTTTTTTAAAAACAATCTAACTCTCTTACTCGTCCGAATGCCCAATTTGCATCCTGAATCTAGATAAGAAATAAGATTAGTATGGAAGTCTATATTTAGCAGATTTTCGCGATTAAATTGAATATAAAATTTACATAGTTGTTTCATCTTAATAGATGTAAAAGGTAGAGTAAACTCAGTATATAACCAGCCCCTTGGAACCATTTAAATGTGTTCTATATATCCGGAGTTTGTTATATTAATAAAACATCAGGTCCAATAAATTTGTTCCAGAGAATTACATAGTCGTTTAATACAAATTGTACTGTACTTTACTGTACATGATTTATAAAGAAATTCACAAATCAAAACGTTTAACTGAACTTTACAACGTTTCGTAAGCATATTAATATGAGTGCGCTATAAATAGTATATGCCATATATAACATGGCTCAATAAAAATAGCGTCGACATGTCAATTTGTAATTACCCATGCTATAAACACGTGAAACCCGTTCTTGTTACAACGTCTCGATATCCTTTGACAACTCATAATGAATATGGTTTTTGCGTTGATCTAACATACAACCATAAGATCATAATTTATAATTTAAGCTTGCAAAAACGATATTACGAGCCATAAACGCAATATGATCACGACGTGCTTCTTCAACATTATATTATTTTGTTTTCAACCAATTAAGTCAAATTAACAGACAATTACACGAGGATCTAATTACTACTGTTAAGCGTATGGATACCAGGAAAATTCCAGGAAACAACACGAAACTGCATTAAGTTCTTCTTTCGCAGTAAATTGAAATGCAGCTAACTCTGGAGAACTCGATGATGCCCTTTAAAGGACGGAGAGTGGTAGATTTTTATGTTCTCATGTATATCTGTTACTTATCCATACGCATGCATGCAATGATTACATTTTCGTGCAACAGTCACTTAATGGATTAAAAAAAAGCCCATGGACTTTTTAAAAGATCAATAAAGAAGGCCAAACCTTAAATATAACAGTCAAAGAAAGGTTTATTATGTTGAACCATAACGTACTTAACTCTGACGATGTTTAATGATGATATGTTTCTATTGAAAATACGTCAACCTTATGACCCACTGAAATATATCTATGTGCCATTTATCTTCGTTTTCTCAGATACCAGACGAAAAATTATTTGATTATTTCTAAGTTCCGGAGACAATCGCATAAATAATATTGAATATTTACAGACACAACGTGTTTAGAAAGAGATAAAACATGAATCATCTGTAAATACAAATGCATCACAGATTAAGGCTTACCCGAAAGCGTCTGGTTTGGAGCAAGGGATTTCGGAAAAGCATCAATTTAATAGTTTTTTTTATACATAGGTGCTTTTGAGAACTAAGGGGAACTTCCCCTTGTCATGTCAAGAGTGTAAACACTTCTTTCATAAACGTACGTTGTAACATCGGAAAATGCTTGGTATAAGTTGGCTTTTACCATATTTCATTTAAAAAATGTGCGCGAAAATGACAATCTGTTACAGTAAAACTGAAAACACCCGAATTTAAGTGTTTTCAAAGCTCATTCAAATAGAGCACTTTGAAAAAGATAGTAAATTTACAATACTATACAAGTAATTTGGCGACCACATCATGTACGTATTCAATAGAAAGGCAAGCATATTTGTTATCTGGATACTTGGCTCTGTAACGTGTTATTTTTGTTTCATTAATTCGTAAAGAACATTGTATTTACAAGCGACAGACTTTATCTTACGAGGCCATCAACCAAAATAATCTTTTTAATTCTCTATTTCGAACAAATTTCATCTTTATGTAGTTCGTTGGAATCGTTTTTATCAATAAAACTGTCAGTACTAGTGAATTGAAGACAGTTAAATTTGCATTTACTCCCCATGGGGCAAATGGTAATTGCTATAGAATGATAAATATTTCAAACACAAATCTAAGACATGTCACAGCAATGGAAAGACAGTAATGGATTTCCCCAAACCGCCAATAGTTTTCACTAGAATTTAATCGTTATCTGTCAGATGTGAAAACGTTGTCGTAAAACAATTAAATTGATCGTTTCCGATCTAATCTCAGTATTTTTACGTAATTGCAGTGTATAGATAGTGTAGAAAAACGAAACGGAATAACAGAAGGGGATAATTTTCAAATGTCCAAAAGAATTTCTGGGAACAATTGTTGTTTTAGACGAAAAGCTTTTATTGTAACATGATTTTTTCTTCAGTAAGTTAAGGGACAAAAAAAAAAGAGATTTCTTCGACTGTCTTTTTACTGTTACAAAATGCGCAAGTAATTGGTATTTTGAAAGATGCTATTCGCAATATCAAATGATACCACATTTTGCTTCTCGCACATATATATATATATACATTAATCAGTCATACATTAAGGCTAAGGATTATCTGTTTCAATTTAAGATTGTCATTTCTTAGTAAATGTCCCTTTTAATGCTTGGTCGTTGTCTTTTTAACGTTGGCTGAATTCACCTTTTTTTAACACTTGATAAACGTACTTTTAACACTCGGTGGATGTCTCTTTAACCATTGGCAAATGTCCTTTAAAACTTGACAAATGTTTCTATCACTTTAGGCAGGGGTTGATGTAAATGGGAAATATAATGAAATAAAAAAACTCTTTGACAGTAAGTCATTCTATAAGTCTCTCTATCTGTCACTGTCTCTGTCTGTCTGTCTCTTTGTCTCTCTGTCTGTCTGTCTGTATGTATGTCTCTCTTTCTCTCTTTGTCTCTCTGTCTGTCTCTCTGTCTCTGTCTCTTTGTCTCTCTGTCTGTCTCTCTGTCTCTGTCTCTGTCTCTCTGTCTGTCTCTCTGTCTCTGTCTCTGTCTCCCTGTCTGTCTCTCTGTCTCTGACTCTGTCACTCTCTGTCTTTCTGTCTCTCTCTCTCTCTCTCTCTCTCTCCTGTCATGGTGATCCTCCGAGTTCAAACCGATATCATTTCTGCAGTAGTTTTAAATACACATCGACTTGCATTATGTCATAAATTTTTACTGTCAGGATTTCTTAAATTCAGTGGATTCGTCCATACAACGCTGCTTTCAGCATTTGCATTTTTCATCAAACATTCTCACCTGTCTGAAGTCACTGTCTAGTTTCGTTGAGCCAGCTATGTTTTATGCAGTAATTACCAAGAATATATGCCTTTTCCTATTTGGCCTCCGATCGTTTATCCTGATACTTGCTTCAGTGGTAATGGTTCTTCCAATTGTTTAAATGGATGCATAATGGAACTCCAGAGATTTATATCCATGCTGTACATTTATCAACCTGACAAATTTGTTTGTTTGTTGAATCAATTATGTCATCAACGGAATCCCAGTTGGGTCCGTCTGGCATGATCCCATAGCTGTTTTGGTATACATTAGCGGTTTTTGTAAACATTAAAGATATCAAAGAAAATGAAGTGTCAACATTTTCAAATATCAACATATCTTGAAATATGTCATAAAACATAATGACTGGCAAGCAATGTTTTCTCAAATTTCTAGCAACCTTAAAAATATTTTACAAAGGTATATAGTAATTTAAAAATACCTGGATGGTCTTTTTATTATTTTGCTGAAAACAGTCAAACGTCACATGTTTATATATCTGCAGTCTTTCAAAATTGGCTCTTTATTCTTGCCTTAGTTTTAATTATATAACATGCTTTAGCCGATTATAAGATACAATATGAAATTACCGGCTGAGAATGGTATCCATCAGGGGCTTCTTATTGGACTTTTAACGGCTCCGATATACATTAGTGACTTGTGTATACATTAACGGCATTGATACACATCAACGGCCTTGGTATAGTGTACATTAACAACGTTGATTTCATAGTAAATAAGCAGGTCTTTAACGAACCATTAAACATTCTCATCTTCATGTACAATTTGCTTTTGTTCAAAGTAATATCTTAAATCTCAATTGCTACACAAGCTTTTAAAAATATTACATTAATCGCCCTTGACATTCGCTTTAGATGGAATCAACCTCGCAGATAGAGGCAATGCGGAATTACAATCAACCTTGCAGATAGAGGCAATGCAGAATTATAGTGTCTTGCATAAGGACACTGCAACCACATAGTTCTCAGTTAGATGGAGATCGTACCCGGACCTTACAGATCGTAAAGCAAACGAGCTACCGCTTCACCATGGCAACATCTGTCATGGCACACATGTGAAGATATAAGTACTGACAGAAGGTACTGAAATTGCTAGTATGACATTGCAGCTTCCTCTCTTCAAAATCATCATCCATGGTCTGTAAACATTTTATATGTTATATTGCAACTTATTTTATTTGATTAGTGTAAACACATATGAAGGAATGAAAACAAACGTATTGTTTTAAAGTCTTGTCGTTGCATTTTATGAATTTTCTGCACGTTCAGGGATTTCAAGATGTAGTTAATTATCTTTCTGACTTCCCCTTACAACTGCTGAATTTGACACACTCGTACGTGAATTGAATTTTAAGTAAGAATCTTGGAATCTTGTTTATCTGTGTTTTCACTCTCTTTCCTGATGCGATAGTGATTTTGTTTGTAATAATTGAGATCGGGCTAACTAAACATTGTTTGCATCACTGTAATCATTATCATATTACAATAGTCATCATCAATCAATCTCACACAACAATCAATAAATCAATCAATCAATCAATCAAGCAATCAAGCAAGCAATCAATCAAGCAAGCAATCAAGCAAGCAAGCAAGCAATCAAATCAGCAATCAATCAATCAGTAAATAAAATTGATTTCCTACAAACAAGCGACTATAAAATGTTCATACACATTTGTTGAAACTGAACATAAGTATACAAACAAAATGCCAGATGAGACTTGGGTAAAGATGATACTTAACCTAGGCTATAAAAGAAACGTGTTTTCTTGACAATAGATTTGTGATGAAATCATCAATTCAAATGCTTTCTCGGAAAGACTTTTCATTCTTGGTTGATTTTCCAAAATTGAAGCTTTAAAAACAGAGTTTTATCTCCCAGATATTTTAAATCTTTCTTAAATAGGTCTTAAATTTATAGTAGAAAATATTATGCTCTCGCGAAGGGCCAATCTACCTTGAGTACATTGTGTATATAAGTATGTTCAATTAAAACATATTTTATTGTTAAGTTTCACTTAATAAACAGATATAAAAGTATGAACTTGTTACCCTGTAAAATTGGTTACAATTAACAGTAATTAAATATGGTGAATTACGTTTGCAGAGTAATAGTAATTAATCACTATCTAATCGATTACATACTTAATATCGGTGCGATGGTAACGTAATGCTAATTTTCCAATGAGATAGCTTATTAATTAATTAGTTTTTAAACTAATTGACCAAGTCCCTGTTGGCTTTCACGTACTTGTGCAATCAGCATTATGTCGAAATGTCGACGTGGTGACGCAAGTGGGACCCGACACAATGTCCGCTTGAAAAGAAAAACAGTGGTTTACAAGTGAGTTACACGAACTGTTTCGAGGAAAGATACAGGAAAAATAGTCTTTAATGCATAACAGTTATCGCATTTCTGTGCCATTAAGTCACTACTTCTACATCAATGACAATATCTCGCACACAAATGCCAGTTATTTTGAGAAATATATCAAAATAGTTCAAATCAATTTCAAAAAAAATAAAGAAAAATGAAGTAATGTCCTGACTAGATAACTATTGATGCATGTGAATGGAACACAGATCCTCCTGGAACCATTTGATAGATAAAGTGTCATATCCTAAAGATATTGTTTGTGTACGGATCAAGAGCAAGTCACATTAGTGGAAAGAGGCATTTGTGCAAATACTATCGATTAAATCTAGGTCATAACAATTCGAAATTTGAATACGCACATGTTAGGTATCACTTTGTACTGAATTGTCTTTTTTCTGCGAACGATTAAAGGGACATACCATACATCTAGCAGATTATATTCTCGAAACATAGATTATATGTTCAATAAACGTGAAATGAAAAATAAATAAAATTTCAAAGAAGAACCTATGGCGAAAAATGCCTCTTTTTGCTACAATTTATCAATATAGAGGCCTTCTGTAATAAATCGTATCCACCCATTAATTGTACAACAACAGTTCTACATAGATTATTGAATGGTTTACGGTACTGCAGCACATTTTAAACCACAAATTTTATAAATTAATGACTGGAATGCATAGTTGTAGTTTTTAGGTTAAGTTAAACAACTTCCTAAGCTCCTAATATACACTCAGTTCCAAAAGAAAGTGTGCACTTTGTTTTCTGTGATTTTTCATCGACTACTTTTCTGAAAGCCTATATATTTGGTACCAAAATTGAGATCTGTTTACGTACAATATGGCGAACATTTTAGATTTTGCAATCGATCGATGACAAATACACATGAGATATAGTGTGCGAAAATTGAAGCCGATACGTCTGCTAAATATTGAAATATTTAAGATTAAGAAGTGCACTTTCTTTTGAAACTGAGTGTATATGTTAAGAGGTTATTCAGTTCGACTTCAGTTATAGCGTATGTCCCTTTAAGGATCCAATCAGGCTGTGAACAAATAATATTCATTCAAACAATCTCAAAATGACATATCTCTTTAAATAGAAAATCATACTTTTACATAAGATATTCAGTATTCAGTCGTAATCTTTACTCAAGTTAATACAAAAACGTATGAATCTGTAAACAGTTCTATCAAATATAACTGAATATATATTTTAACTAACCATGCAATTTTAATCTGCTGTTAATTGGAACTAATTCTTAAATGTTTTCAAAGCATTTGCTATGTTTTACGCATCTGTCTCGGTCGTAATACAGAGTGATTATTTGGATCAGTGATATAACTATAATAACCGATATAAAAAATTAGTTAGCTTTCTTTTGCGGCTATATGATACGGTATGCATATTTTGAATAATGTGTTGTAAAATGTGCATGTCTTCAACTTATATAAACTCCTGACTCGGATTGCTAGTACCTGTAGTTGTTATTGTACTCAGTCTTTCGTTTATTATAAAGAATTTGCTATACATGAATTGTATAACTATAGTCTTTGGTTTATGTTCAGTTTACCTAATGCTCAGTTAACCAATCAACGTATAGAGTGACATAGCAATATTCTGAATATTGCACGATTCTTATTTTAAGGTGGTTATGAATGTGTGATTCATCTTCAAAGACTTTAAAGCAATATGACCATATTGCATTAAGGCCAAGTAAGATTTCTAAATCTCAATGAATAATTTGAAAAATTGTAACAAAATACAAATAATGAGTTATTGTAGAAGTTTAAATTAACTTTTAAACAAAATAGATCGATGATCAATATTTGACTAGGATAGTATAAACAGATTTCCCTTATATTCAATAAGAAGTTAATATTTGTTTGAAAGAAACCAGGTATAATTCAGTGCAGAATGACATTCTGAAAATTATGATGGTCATTTGTAAGGGTTAGTTTACAGGCTAAGATGGTTAATTATCATGTTATATATTACGATATTACATTACCTATTCCTATTAATTTGGTTAAAAGATGCGGGCCCTTAAAAAGGGTTCGATATTAAATTTCTAAAATAATTAAACTGATACACTAATTAAAAGAAAAGTCACCGCAAGTCAAAGATTCAGCAACAAATTGTAATAATAACCGGTAAAATAAGCAAAATTGTAATAATAACCGGTAAAATAAGCAAAATTATAAATTATAATTAAAATAAGCTTTTCATTGTAAGGCCGTTAAACCTCAATTTACTGTTGTTTAACAGTGTTTGCTGGATATCGATTTATTATAACAGGACGCTATGTGTGGCATTTTGTTTGCACAAAATATGCGTTCTTCGATATGTGTTCCTCTTGAAACAATGCATTTATTTCGTATTTTAAGTACATTTATAGTATATCATTTGTACAAAATAATCTGCTTTTTTGTAAGTTATATCCCTTTTAACAATTAAAATCGAAATATATGACCTATAAATTATAACCAATACTCGGAAACCTGTATCCCGGATCTGCCACTTGCTTCTATTACAAAAAATTATCAAAACATGATTTCCCTCTTTAAGAATACTTGTCCCGCACAATTCTCTCTGGCATAAAAATGACATAGAATATCACCGATCAATGTTCCAGCGAAGTCCGTCAATATTTATTGTAATAATTAGCAAAGACATTTGCCGTGAGGTGACTGCCTTCTACGGCGGAAATTAAATCTCAATAAGCACGCTGAGTTTTATTGTGTTAATTACTGAACTCCCGCCGGCTAATTGTTACACAGTATTGGCGCGACAGTGTGCTTTCTATATAAGTGTTGCTATATAAGGTTCTTGTAAAATGGTCCACATAAAAACGATTAGCGATTTTGGCCTCCTAAAGCCTTTATTAAAGATATATACAATGACGTTTTCCTGGTCCGATTATTTTTTGACAATATTTCTATATATGAAATATAACCGGCGTCACTTACTTTATTCGATAAAATCGCTAGAAAAGTACAAAGAAACATAATGTGAAAATATTATTGTCGGACAAAATCCGACCAGGTTGCGTCAAAAAAGCTTTTAAACCATAACTTTAATCCAGCCTTCAAATTAATCTTAGACTAATGAATTTCTACTTAATCAAACTTACAAACGAAAATACCTGCCGAGCAGTTAACGCGAAATGCATTGTATTTCGGCAAGTTTACTAAGGAAATTAAACAATTCTATTTTTGGGACAAGTTTATCCGCGATTGCTAGGGGAATATAAAATTTCACACGATTGCTCAGACAAGTCCCTTTAGTCGCTATTGTTTGCAACTGACATTCCCGCTGTGCTTAACAGATGAGCGAATTAAAGCCCCGGAGGCTAATTACCGATTTCCCATCTTTTTTTACCAAAAACATTAACACTGAAAATCGTGTTAGTTAAACCTTAGGATTTCTTTTTATTTTGATCGAACAATTTATGTCTAAATATAGGTGATTGAAGTGGCTGTTTATTTGAAAGTGCTTAACAACAACAAAATATATCTTTAAGGTCGTATTTACATATATTTACATGTAAACACTAATTGATTGTCACTAAAACTGTTATGCATATACGTACTTCCAATACAATAAAAAACGTTTTAATAGTCTAACGACTTTGAGCACACGAGTGTATCAATAAATAATGAACCTCAAACAACCGAAGAAGGATATAAAAATAATTTAGATAATCGTTATAAATATATATATATCTAAATTCGATTTTATAAAATATCATTAGTACAATCGTCTTTCTGGGCGAATTAAATTGTGTGCTATTTAAACAAAAAATGGAACAGTTGTCGCTGTGTAAGAGTTGCTGACTTGAAACCACTGTAACCTCTTTGTTGTGAATACGTAACGTTATTGCTTTTTACCGCCATTTTATGTATGCTAGTCTGACGTCTACAATATTGACGTCGTGTTGTTGTTGTTTTGTTGTCAGTTTATAATAAAGGAACGAACCGTTAAGACGCGTTGTACTATACTATACAGAAATCCACAGCATTTCGATATTGGTGCCGTGACCACGATTTCGGGTCATGGGTTCGGACCCTGCTACTGACCATGTCTCTTTATGTAAGACAGTTGGCGGTTTCTTACGGAGGTTACATTTCCAGAACATGTAGATGCCCGCCCGTAGAATTAACTAAAACATGGTTGAAAACGATCGTTAAACCCCGAGAAACGAAACGTAAAAAGGAACTCAGAGCAAAAACAATCGCTCATAAAAGATTTTGATTGATATCGGCGTCTTAATGTACACTATCCTTAAGAAAGCTTTTGCAAAAAGCTTAAATTTATTGTCACAAAATACTTTCAATCGATTAAACTTAATGCGAATACATGCAAAAAACTTATCTGCAACGGAAATGTCCAATTATTTCAGCGAACCATGCATTCAGAAGGAGCCATAGCATGTTATTTATGTTTCTGATTTTAGTTCGTTTTTCTTGAAAGCTTTAACTGAAAATATCGTAGCAAAATACAACTTCGTCCTGTAAGTTCTATTCAGTCTACACTAAAGTCATTTACCTAATTCAAATTTCACATGTTTGCTTACAGGATTTCGTAAGATACCTGACTGATTCATTGATGATTTTTTAACCCATTTGTACCGCACTAAAAGAAATACCTTTAAAACAGTAACGCTCCAAAGAAGACGACAAATACAACGTCGTTTGACCATGATTGTAGTTTTTAGCCTTTTGATTCACAATTATACAAAACACCCCAATTAAAAGAAATAGAAATTCCCTAAATTGGAAATCAGAAGATTTCAATCGATAGCAGGCACACATTGTCTAATTTTGACCTTTTTAGATATTGCATGTCACAGTGGCATTTATTACATATTTCATACATTGATACTATATATTTTATTATTATATACTTCCTTGATATTTTTACACATAGATTGTATTAGATTTACCTTCTTTATTAGATTGAATACATAGAGTATATTTGTTTGTT
Organism: Saxidomus purpurata; assembly: GCA_022818135.1. Classification (NCBI taxonomy): domain Eukaryota; kingdom Metazoa; phylum Mollusca; class Bivalvia; order Venerida; family Veneridae; genus Saxidomus; species Saxidomus purpurata. The sequence goes on from JAFMSR010000013.1 coordinate 2,219,654, forward strand.
CTAGTAGTTATGGAATATTTCTCAACGAAAAGTGATACAATTTGATATTGTATGCTGTACATGTAAGCCTCATGATCTTCCTGAGCCTATCCCCCCCGCCCCCCCCCCCCATTATGTGCATGTACCACTGAAAAAAGTAGTCCCGGCATACCCATGAATGATGTGATATTAGATATGAAGCAGCACTGATAAAATATGAAGGTATTTTACTGATAGTATTTCATTAGTTAACATAAAATAATATCATTTATCGTACCGTGTTACGCGCCTTGTCAAATCATGTGGTCTTTTTGTTGCATTATGTACACGATAAACAATTTGGAACATCACATACAAAAAAATACATAATACAAAAATATGGTCAATTTATGTCCGACAAGGCGTTCCATAGAAAAGAACTAGAATTTTACACTTTATGTAAGTAGAAACCTATCATTACCAATTGTAGCACATAATTAGTTTTCAAACTCTGAAAAGGGAAAGCTTTAATTACGTCTTTCAAATCATATATTTTCGGAAATTATGGAGTTTGGAGACACGCGGACTAATTCCGTTGAATGAAAAATAGCTCGAATGCCTCTGTGATATTCTCGGTCTTTCAATTGATTGAACAGCGCGTTTTCTAGAAGTATTTTAGGCTTGATTAGATTAAGCGACTGACTAAGATGTATGAACTATAATTGAATTGTAATCGACTCATTCCTCCCGTTTCTCGTGCTCTTAATTAGCGCGTAATTGTACACGAGAAATAATCGTTTCCCGCCAAAATCTTGAATCGATCAACTTTGTTTTGACACTTTTCAGTTGCTTGCATCAAATTGCCTGGTATTATCAAAATAAGAATTTGTCACTGGTTGCACGAGCGAATGGGCATATCTGGCTCGACGGGAACTGTTACCCGAGAGCCGGATATTCTCATCCACACCTGCAGCCAGTGATATATTCTTTTTCTTGCATACCACGTTCCACTAATATCAGCAGAAATAAAATAAAACTAATGACTTACATTTAGACTCTATTTTCTTGTAGTAATGTATGAACCAAATCGTGAGTCATGTTAGAATAAATATTTACTGACTGAGTAGCAAACAGTTTATATCATGATCACACTACATGGATGTGACTCGCGAAGCGAACAACTGGGGAGCAGTTCTTTATACTTTATATTGCATGAAGTGATGCAAAATAACTGTGAGCTTTTTTTCCATAACTGTCCATACCCATTCTAGTTGCTACTTAAGTAGTTAGCCAAAATTTAACCAAACAACCCTATTTTAAGTGATATTACTGTTCAAAGTGACCATCAAAATTCTAAATACAATATTAATCAGTGACTTATACTCCTAGAATGATGAACATTGCCATAGTTATAACCCACCAATAAATATCTGCATAACAGTTTATTCACATAAAATATAGAGGAAATTTGTTAAAATCTTGTTTGACTATCCTAGTCGAAAATAAAATATCCACCTGATTTGTATTTGTCAATAACATTACTAACTTGGTAAAACTTATTTCTTATATGTTTTTAAAGCATCTGTGTTTTGAGCATCATTGTTAACTATAAACCAATGTGACCATATTGAAGGGTAATATAACTTTGAAGAAATAAATTGTTAAAAAAACTGCAAGTCAGAAGGCCCCATTGTTAAAATCTAGGCTCAAATGGATAAAAGATGACCTAAGTTGTATCCTGACATGGATTCTTCCATTTCCTGAACGTTTAAATGTTCTCCGGAAATATCTTAAATAATCAAGAAGTTCCAAGGACTTATATCTAAAGTTAAACGCTTCTTTATATTGGCTTCATGTCTGGGAAAGTGAAAAGAATTAGATTAGATTACTGGATTCGAATACTTCAATTCAGACACTACGGGTCGATTTTACAATATAGAACATTTAAATTGGTGAAATGTAACTCAATTATTCGCCGACAGTTTTCGTTTCCTGTCGTCTGCCAGCGTGGCATATTGATGGTCGGGACCTGTTTCTAACGAAATCCCATTCCATAGTTCAATGAACGCGGCACTCCGATACCACGTGCAATTTATACACCTTGTCAAGTTGAAACGATCAAACAAGTTTTAGAAAATAAGAGACAATGAAAAAGTGATATTGGAGTAACTTTCTATTTCATATTAATCAATTCTTAGCTTTATATTATACACAAGTTTAAAAACATAATTGAAATCGACAAAATACAATGATGTTACCTTTCGAACTAGCTGTCATTTACTTACACAAGAACATTTAGCACTGATTTATACTCTCAGAAAAATTGATTCTATAAATGATATAACTAAAATATATGAGAGTGTATAACAGGTTTATTTCTTTTACATATTGAACAACTTTAAAAATGCATCAAGTTATTGTATGGGTATTTTGCAATTGTAATAAGAAAATATCGAAAATACCATGGTTATTATCATTCCTTGGTTCATTATAAATTCCACGCATAATTTCATTTGTTAACGTCAACAATTATGCAAAATGAACAATTGCACTCTGCTTGATAGCTATCACGTATGCAAAATGTTGCGTTTATAAAGTTGTTAAGTATATTTAGTAAAAAGCTGCTGTGAATAACCTTGTCAAAGTTGATGATTTGCTAATATTAAGGAAGTCTGTATCAATTTTAGCAATAACTCTGGATTCGAATACTTCAATTCAGACACTACGGGTCGATTTTACAATATAGAACATTTAGTAAAAATCTGCTGTGAATAACCTTGTCAAAGTTGATGATTTGCTAATATTAAGGAAGTCTGTATAAATTCTAGCAATAACTCATTATAAGTTATTTCTTACATGTGTTCAGAGCATTCGTGGTATTTAAAGCATCTTACTTACATATGTCTAATGTAAATATTTTGTAGGGTAATACATCCTTACATTTATTGAAAACAAAGTGTATGAACCACGTTCATATTTTATGTACATAATTTTAAGGAAACACCACATTTAGTTATACATACTAGTAACATGAACAGACTTGTAAGATTCAGAAATGAGTAGAGTAAAGAGAGGGAAGAGTAAAATAAGGGGGCATTTGACAGTCGCACAAAAATAGCTTTTTCGATCCCAGTATTATCGCCCTACCTTGGGAATAATCACCAGTGCCTGTATACAAAGCACACTCTAAAGAGCTTAAGAAGAATGAAAGTGTTGTCACGTAGGAGGTAAACTAGATACATAATTTATAATAGCAACAGTACCACGGTATTGCTAACTTAGAACATGTAACAAACACAATTTCATATTTTAAACCCTCAGTGTTCCGGTGCACTTCTTTCTATACGTCGATGTGGAGTCAGACAAAGAAATCACTCTGCGCCAAAATAAGATAAATAAATGGGAAGAAAAGGTTTTAGCGTTATATGGAGATGTATTGGAATTAGGACAATCGTCTCAACAGGCATTTACGGAAATGTTGTCTCAATAAGCACCTTAAGTTGACGTTTAGCCTATCGATCCTTTGTAAGCGTATAAAAAGCATTTAACAGAAAGTAAATGCCTCCAAGACAAAGCCATGTTCAGAAAGTCGTTTGATTTCTGCTTATCGGAAGCTAGAAACCTGAAAAAAAATCAAAGGCATTTGCGACATTGTATGTATAAATGTTTTAAGATAATCAATTACAATTCAGCTTATAAATTATGTGAAATACGATCATACAAGCAAACTTCTTTCAATCAAATGCCTATGCAAAGGTATACTGTAAGTTTTACTGAAAACGATAACATCATACTTTTATACGTATTCATACGACCAGCATGGTTAAAAACAAAGCTAAGAAATCGTAGGGAAATGTTTAACTACGCATGCGCAAACTATTATGTAAACTTTGTGACAATAAACGCACTTTAGCCTATTAAACTAACGGAACTTGGTGGATATTTAAAAAAAATATGATAAAGATTATGATAGTGTCATTGTAAACGTTCAATAGCTAATCTTTTGCCACGAAAAGAATTATTTTTCAAGTTGTCCTTATATCAAACAATATATGTGTTACATGACGACGTCAAAGTGACAATGCTCTGTTCAATCTTTTCTCGAAATTTACGAGACAAGTATACAATCGTTGGTATACAAAACCATTTATCAAGAGGTAATTGAGGTATCGTCTACTTTTATTCTTATTTTTAGTTTCAGTTTTAATTGTGAATGATGATATAAAACAAAGACAACTACTTGTGAATAATTGGTCTGGGAATAGAAGGAAAATAGATGATTGCTAAAATATTGTTCTCCGGGGCCTCGTTCTGAGTATTGCAACGATAAATAAACATTGTGCAACACTTCTGTTTCTACAAAACGTAATACATTCTATCTGCTTACAAAAAGAATATATCTGATGGCCGCCAGCATTGAACTATAAAATAAGCAACTGATTGGCACAAACGTCAAGCTGCAATTAGATTTGTATAAAACATGTGCAACAGTTTCCATTGCGAGGAACGGATATATACTTTGACGTAACACAGATAGGTACGGCAACAAAACCGGTATACAACATGACATTCTAAAATATGGTTGCATAGAATCATGTAATATAATGTACAAGGAAAAAGAGGAAATGACCCCATTTTAGCTAGATATGTTCTTCCTGATAGGAACTGATACGAAAATAAAATACGTCAATCAGTATACATACAATTGGGTATTAGGCGTGCAAACCATTCATTCATTGAACATTCTTATAGATGATATATTATAAGGCATAAATGCAGTGGGATATGGTGTAAGACAAATCCTAGAAAATATTACCTAAAAAAACACAAAGTTAACCAGCCTTCAGTTGGCAGTTACTGCAAATACATACAAACCAGACTTTTTACTATGGAAAAGCACGGTTCTATTTATGGCTACTAAAATGTCACTAACGTTTTGTGAGATGGATGAGAGAACTCAATGTATCCCGAACAGACTGCGCTCAACATTTATATTAACCTTTTTATACCTGGATTTTTTTCAATTGGATCTTCTGACTTCTAATCTGGACAAGTTAATTTCTTTAATTAGAGGTGTTTTGAAGAATTGTGATCCAAAACACTAACCACTTAAATACTGATTAGATTGTCTTGTGATTGTCGGCAAGTTTGGCGCGTAGATCTTCGAAAAGGCATAAATCTTAATAGATACAAGGCGCGAAACGGGTTATACATACATTTTTTTTTGTCAATGCATGATTCATAGATATTTCTAAATTAAAAAAAAAAAACAGTAATAGTTATAACAGTTAACAGTGCTTTAAATGTTGATAATGCTTCATAAATATTTTCAAGTTCAAATACAGTAATAACAACAGTCAACAACGTTGCAGAGCAGAGAGATATATTAAATTTCATCTTGTACAACTTTGTTTACTGTGATAACTACTATTCTTTTTGAATTGTGGCTATGATTCCTGAAACCACACGTGCCTAGTGCCCTTTAAAATACACACCTTGTCAAACAGTGACGCACCGAAGTAAGGTCGTTTGATCAGGATTTAAATTATTCACAATTCTGAATAACACCCCTATATAAAGAAATAGACTTGTCGAATGGGGAGTCAGATGATCCCATTGTAAAAATCGGTAAATCATATATAAATGAAAACATAATAGCAGAACGGAACTCATATATAGAAGTGTTCCTTACAAAGGTATAAACCATAACGGAAGCAATCAATCACTGGTAAAATCAAATAACGATCGGCAAAGTAGAGGACTAGACAGTTAACACATCATTTGAAATGATAACACTCTCAATACTCATATAGAATGATAAATTCACGGATATACAAATGATAGAATTGTTTTCCTCTTATTCTAAAAACGTTACTGACGTACACGTATACCTTTCTTTTTGTCACATATATACGAAAAAACTAAGTCAGGAATTTCTTATTTTTTGCAATATCAATAGAAAGACTTCGCAATATTTTAGCACATGCTTTCGATATAAAATGCAATTTTAAGTACAGATATCTTTCTTGGTATAAAAGCTACAAGTAAAATGTATACCCAAAGTGATTATTGGACTTTTTAATCATTTATTGAATACTGATATGAATTACTGTCATATGTTTAAACTGCTGCTTTTTTGCAAATAATAAATCAGTGATCAATTGCTCCATTTTTGGCAAATACTAAATCAACGGTTAAGCAAAAAGTATTTACAACTCCAGTTTCTGTGAATTGATCAAACATGTTCCAAGTGCTGGAAATAAACTCCTATTCGCATATGCTTCGGGCTTATTTTGAATAATGTATTAGGAATAGACATTTTCATTAATCTTCCATACTTTATGAATGCCATTCCCAAAGGGTCAGACAGTGTCAGACCGCTTTCGTAATTTAGTTTTTTAGACAATTATCTGGCTCAAACGTTGCATTTTGTATCAAACAGAAGTCTAGATTACAAAACGGAAACTTGAAAAGATATATTGCGAAAAGCCTAGTCTAGAATATTGCATTAATAAAAGTAGCTGCAAGTAACCACAGGCGCATAATGAAATTAAGATGTGTTTTAAACTGTCATAAATTTAAGGGAACACTATATTCCTATACCTTTGGAAACGTAGGATATTATTTAATCTTGACTGTACAGACGCAGGAATAGACAGCACTGACGGGAGATACCTCTACATTACTTTCGTAAAAACAGCCTTATGTCTTGGGACTGTTGGCTCCTAAACAAACAACATATGACACGAGCTAATCGAAAGAAAATTCCAATTAGACAGAATGGTGTCATCTGTTTAATTGGTTTTTCACTTGCAGCCTTCTTCTCGGGGAAATATACGACACTATCTACCTCTGGAGAGCACGCGGTAATTTAATATTTCGAGTTAAGCTAACATTTCGCAAATTTTGTTCAATTTTAAAAGCGAGAATTAACAGGTCTTGGCAAGAATGCAAACAGCTCGAAACTAACCGGGTCTGCTCATTGTTTTCGGCCACTTATATCGGTGTTGTCAGGTTCGAGCATGTTTTAATCGCTACGATACCCCCGCACCTCCCTCCTCAATAAGCACCAGCTTTCTCCAGCTCTAGATAACAGATGGGCAGAGAAAACAGACCTACAGCATCAAAAGAATGATATAACTACATAATTGTTTTAATGAGACATTAATACTAACATTACCTGTGTTGTACTGTTAATCATACCTTCTTAGCATAAATATATTGTTATCAATATTGATATATACAATTTTGCCTTAACCGTTTATCTACAATAGTAGTAGTAGCAGCATCAGCATTAGCAGTAGCAGCAGTAGCAGCAGCAGCAGCAGCAGCAGCAGCAGTAGTTATAGTAGTACCACTATTTGTGTAGAAGTAGTAGTAGTTTTAGTAGTAGTAATAGAAATATGTGTACGTAACTATTGTGCTTTTGTACGGCTCCCGTTAAGTGACATGTGATACTTTTTTTTATTTCGTAATTACGAAATACATTTCGTAAAAACGAAATCTTATTTCGTAAAAACGAAATCTTATTTACGAAATAAGATTTCGTTTTTACGAAATAACATTTCGTTTTTACAAAATAAGATTTCGTTTTTACGAAATAACATTCCGTTTTTACGAAATAACATTTCGTTTTTACGAAATGACATTTTGTTTTACCGCAATTTATTTATTTCGTTTAAACGAAATGTCATTTCGTTTCTACGAAATCTTATTTCGATTTTACGAAATGTATTTCGTAATTACGAAATGTATTTCGTAATTACGAAATAAGATTTCGTGAAAACGAAATAAGATTTCGTTAAAACGAAATAACATTTCGTAATTACGAAATACATTTCGTTTTTACGAAATAAGATTTCGTTTTTACGAAATAAGATTTTGTTTTTACGAAATAACATTTCGTTTTTACGAAATCTTATTTCGTTTTTACGAAATCTTATTTCGTTTATACGAAATGTATTTCGTAATTACGAAATAAAAAAAAGCGCCGTACTTTTGCAGCAAACATGTTTTTATTTTATTTCTTTTAGATAAAACTACAGATGGAAGAGATCGAATATTTGTACGTATAAACAGTGGAATGAAAATAGCTATTTTTAGCTACATGTATGTGGTGTGTAATTTTTGTGTATTTTTGTATAACTAAGAATTGGCCTTTACACATGTATCAAAGCTGTAAAAGGTTATTCAATTAATTCATTTTAGTATTAATTATAGTCAGGGGTAAAATTATGTTCAGCTTTATATTATTATATTGAACAATGACAACCGTTGTAGTTCATTCTTTATAGCGCTATTGGTGGATGATTGCGTTTTATCTACTTTAAAGCCCTAGATTGCATGGTATTGATTTAATTAACACAACCATGTCACTTTCAATATTCCTGTTTCACAGTAATCGAAGTCAGGGAGTACATGCACAATTTACATGGACATTATACAGGGCTTATTCTTTCATCTCTGCTGATATTGCGACGTTATTCGTTATCCATCCAAATATTCAAACTAATTACAAAATGAATTAAAAAATTAAAAATGAATGATTTAAAGGCATTAAACACGTCTTACTTCGCTAAATTTACCAGTAAGAACTGCTGATCTAAAGGTTTGAGGAATACTGCTGATCTAAAGGTTTGAGGAAGATTCGTTCCATTAACGCATTCCTGTGAGATTTTAATTCATATAGTTTCAAAATACACCCAGTTTTAAGATATGCCTCTTTCAGAAGTAAAGTTTTTTCTCCAAGAAAGCCATTTTATAATTTACTTTTGTACATACTTAAGATATTTTTAATGTAATTTGAGCTGATACCCAGCAAACATGCATATATGTGTCCCATATGGGCTTTTTCTGGGCAAGCCCATATGGGCATGCCCATGTTGGACCCATATGGGACCCTTGTGGGCAAGCCCATGTGGGTTTGCCCATAAGGGTCCCAAATGCGTCCCATATTACAGCACTTTTAGAAAAACGAATATTTATTCACTAATTTGTTTAAAACTCATTTAATTTGAAGTAGCAAGTGACAACCTTGATTTAAACTGCTATTATTTTATATTAAAATAGTAATTTAACACATACGCATATATTTTACAACCCCTGTGGGACCCATAAGGGTCCCATTTGGGCCTCCTGTTAACGTCAACACCCCTTGATAGGTGCATGGAATTAATTTATTTTGTTTTTAATATAGGTTTTAATTTTTATACGTTAAATCTATAATGTATCATTTAGACATAGTTATTATCAAGAATTTAATAATCGCATTATGCTTTTGAAATTTAAAAAAAATTCGAGCATGCGCAGACGTGATTTCCGCCTCCGCCAAATTTTGAAAACAAGCTGACGAGGGATTTTGAAACGGTAAATAAATAATATTTCTTTTGAATTAAGAACCACAATTTCACATAATCGACCTTTCGTTTTAAATTCATGCACATATTGTGTGTATAGGAAAGTTGTAAACGCATTTTAAGTTTTTGTTTTGCCTTTGCAATGTATTTTCGCGGGAGTCAGTCATCAATTTTCAAGTGTGTGACATTCTCTGTATAAACTGTCCAAGTCAGTGGTCATTTTTGCCTGTTTCACATGCATGGGTAGATTTGTCATAATTATTTAAATGTGTGGTAAGCTATCTTCTGCTTACATCTAAGCACCAACTGATGTATTTTCTTATTATTGTAAATAGGCCAGCAAAAAGGCTATATGATTCGTCTGAGGATGCTTGAACAGACGGTGACGTGGATGATGAGAATGAGGGGGACACTTGAGAGTAGGCCACCACAATCTGAAATGCCTGCCCCAGACACAACACCGAAACAGACACCTGCTGGAGGCGTATTTTCACCTCCGCCTCTTTTAATGACACAGGCACTGTGAGAGTCAAGCAATGAAGTGGGGAGGCCAGTTCGGTGATTACTCCCCTACATGTACGAGGTCCATCTGAAGCGCCATCCATTTGGCAGAATATTGGGCCTTGTAAGTAAAGATAGAGCTGTAAATATATTCATTTTATACCTATAAATGCTCTGTCTACAATACAAGCCAACAGAACACGTTAACATAATGTTCTGTTTATATATCATTTTAAAATAGTTGCAGTACTGTAATGACTACACTTCTGCTTATTAATAATACAAAGTAAGCTTACGAGTCCAGAACTTTAACATTTACAGGAATTATGAGTTTATCATTATTGCAGTGATAGTTCCTATTAAATACATTTTTGACATCGTTTTTCAGCTGCTGTAACACAGATTCTCATGGTCTTGGAGACAATGTGGGAGGAGAATTGTGAGATGAAGAGAATGATGCAGTGGTTGCCGGCCAGGTCAGCAACAGATGACCAGTCGATGCAGCTCCATGAGGACCTCGATACGTTTGTAATTGATTTATTTTGAAGAGCAGTTTAAAGTACCGTTATAATGGTGTGCTTGTTTCCGTTTTGAAGTTAAAGTCATGCGTTTGATTTCATATCAATTAAAAAGTAATATTGGTTCAACTGCGCAATGTGTTTATAGAAATTAGAGCTCATTTTGTTTTGTATTGTATCAATACCAAACACTGTTTCATACAAAATTGAGTCGTTAGTAAAGACCTAAATGTTTCTGTGCTTTTTCATTGATTTGGGTTTGGTTTTGACTAGTTTCAAAGAATATTGATTTCAATGTATAATGAAAATACAAGAGACCCTATGATACAGCCCTGGGGTACGCCCAAGGTAATAATATTCATAACATCTGAAATCTTATTTCTGATCTTTTGATCTGCATTCTATTAGACAGATACGAAATCAAAATGTTTTATAGTGTTTTTTGAAAGAATATATTGGAAAATACAAAATTTGTGCAAAGTTATTATACGGTCGAATACATCAAAGGCCTTTCATAGATCGAAAAACTTTGCACCTTTATATTTCCTGCAATAATGCAAAGAATATTTCAAATGTTATAATGCTGCTCAAACTAGCGAGAAAAAGCACGGTCAGGAAAAGCTCTTAAAACATGGGAAATGTTTAAAAAATTAAAGAAAATAAGTTATGCTCAACCATTTCTTTCATTAGTACATACAAACCCTCATTTATGATATCAAATGGAATAAAAAAATCATTTTATGACCCGGTAGGTCAAAAAAGATTTTGTAATTTTTAAACTATGTTCAATAGGAATAAAACTGTTGTATATATACAAACTAGATTTTATGCTGTCTAGCTATAACTTTAACAATGCTTGTTTTTTAATGATACTAAACCATTGGCGATTATATTATATTAATTTGCGATTATCATACTGAAGGGTATTACCACTTTAAGATGTGTGGTATGAATGCTACTGTCTAAATCCAGTGCGTGAATTCAATATAATTGGGAAGCAACGTGTTTTTCAACTCTCTCAGAACTCGTTAACAAACAAGATATACGTAAACCAGTTCACATCCGAACAATATCTATACTAATTTTCAACAACAGCTACATTTATGTTACAATGTTGGTTTGTAACAACATATGTCTTAACATTAATGTTTTTATTACTAAGGGAAGTGCTATGCTTTTAACTGTAACATTGCTAATTCAAAATCATCGACTTTCGTGTCTTTTCATGATAAGCCAATGTTTACCTAGGTTGTTACAATAAAATCTTCAGACTTCGAATTTGAGCAAATCTATTTCTTTTTAGAAGTGTTCTGCAGATTTGTTCCCCCAAAGAAGAATAACTTCAATCCTGATCAGACAGCATCATTTCTGTATTTGTTGTCCGCCGCACAGTGCAGTCCGGGTCAGTGCTTGTTCTGGATATTGATACATTGTACATTGAAAACCAAATTTAAATGCATAAACATGGTTGTATAGCTTAGGCATTCATACAAATTAAAGTCTTGCAGTGCATTTTTCATTACGAGGAAGAGTAATACGCAACACTGATGGATATAATTATTTGTACGAACAGACTGGGTTGAAATAAACAACCTAACCAACGATATCTCAGAAGTTTTGCAGAAATTTAATTCCTGTTCAATCGCACACCTTTTGTCAGATTTTCGTAAATGCGCAGATTCATGAAAATCGAAATGCCTTTTATGGTGCATCAAATAACAAAAAAAAGGACAAACGAGCAGATTCACTTATCAAAATACTTGGAAGTACTGATCCAAGAACATTTGCACACATTGTCTAGAACTAAAATAATTATAATGTGCATCAGACTTGAACAGACAACCATAATGCCTTGATTAAAGTTCTGTTTGAACCACTTCAGAATTATTTCTATTTCATACTAGTAGTTGCATAGCCCATTTATACCTACATGTTTACAATAAGATCTCCTGACTTCCGATTACGACAAATCTAATTATAAAACAGGGATGTTTTGCAGAACTGTGATTCGAAAGGCCAATCAGATGATTTGGTATTCGTAATTTGCTTTGGAGCGTATTTTTAGATGTTTGAAAATGTATATATATAAAAGGGCACAAGGCACACACTGGTTAATAATGGTGTGCTATGAATAAAGAGGACTTTGTGGCTGATAAATTTCAAGTTTACTGAATATATGACACTGACTGAAATGGATATAAATATTGTAATAGGCAAGCGTTTGTTAATTCCCCTTTTGAGGCCTCTAATATTATCCACCTCTGCATTCCTAAACGAACCAAGCTGACCAGATATCAGCAAGACATAGTCAACAGTGCCCGTAACCACAATTAGATCACAGAATTGCGTGTTTGATACCTGGAATTCACAGTGCAACAACTTCAAATAAAATGTAGTCTAGTCTAGTAATGCGATACATGTTGTCATTTTACATTGGTTCCATGGTGCTCTTACAGTCTATCGAAGTGTTCAATGTGCTTCTAGTTATATCAAATCTGCTCGCTAATTCTACTAGTTGGCATTGGCAACTTTATATTTGTATATCTTTAAAGTGTTATTGCCACTGGTAAAATGATGAATTTGCTGGTAGAATGTAGAACTGTGTTTCATTTAATCTGCACCAAGCTTGATATATAACATTGTTTAGTATTTAAGTCGCTTCTTCGTGAAAAACTGTTGATGGAAAGTGATTCTTATAAAATCAACAAGTATTTTTACAGCCAAAGTGCTGCGGGGACTTGAAGTAATCTACAGAATAAAACCCAGACTATATTATTGTATTTTTTTTCTTTCATGGGATGATTGTTTTACATTTCATAGGAATTCCATATGATTAAGTGAATTATTTCATTGTCTCTTGCTTGTAAATTTCAGAAGTTGAAAGCAAACATTGGTCTTTGGCGTAGCAGAATGTTTGATTGTATCTCACGAACACTTTGTATAGAAATACAGTTCGGTGTTTGTTCGCTAGATTACAAATGAATTCAACTTAATTGAATTACTAAGAAAAACCGTAGTAAAGAACCTGATTAATCTAAAGAAAGTTGCTATTTAAGCATTGGCCGTCTTAATGTCTTCGGGCTTAGATATCATTTGATCCTTCTTTACGTAAATGAAAGTCTGATGTCAATGTGCATTGACAACATAAATCGTGCAACTGATGCAATTTGATTTAAAATAAGGGGCATTCTTACGCCGAATTAAATCTGTTTGCAATCGGTATAGGTCTATAAGAAATTGAACAAATCTCAGTTGTGATATTTCCCCTTACCTTAAGTACACATTACATGTATCACCAAAAAACGCACATATTTACTAAAGAAAGCCTATAGATCCTTGGTATATGTATTCAATGTAGCGAATCCATTAACATCTCAGGGTTTACATGTATATGAAAGTTTAATGATGCTTCATTTATAAACCAGTGCCCCAACTCATCTTTTATTCGTACACATAGATATATAGTTTGCTACAGAACAATATGTGTGCGTTACTTAAGTGTAACTATTGCATGATAGGAGCAATAAAACCACGGGCTTAATTAACAGCTTTTCTCTCAAAACAATAATAGCATCGATCAATATCTGTAACGAAGTAAGGTTCCAATTTTGCAGTGTACATTTGGAGTCTACAAACAGTAATTAACGTTTCATGTTTACTTTAGATCCGTTGGCAGTTTATTCAGTTTACAGTTTTATGTCCATTGCTATGAATGTACTAAATAGTCGTAAATGAATTTATACATAAATTATCACCATAGGCTTTATTAAAATGTAAACAACTTGACTGTAAATACTTTAACGAAAGCATTCTGATACCCGAATTAAAACACTGAAATGTGACATGTTAAGCAAAATGTCGTCGTAGGATGAGGTTAAAATAGTCACTGAATATCCTCAATGTACGGTAAAACATTATCATAGATAGAATTACTTATAAATAAACTGTAACGGAAATTGTCATCGCATATACTGAGTGGTAAGAAACAAAGAAGATATTTATGTATGTTGGTGGTAGGGGAAAACATATCATAGACAATCTGATACTTTTTCATCTTTCATTCCCTTCTATTCATTATGATGCGAAAGGGATAGTAAACTGGAACTTTGCAAGCTGGTTAATTCCTCTATCATATCATTTAGATCCGGCTGATAAATAGGCGGCATCATAACAACAAATATAGGCAACCGAACTATAAGGTTAAAATGTTCATAGAAATGCTAATGATGAACTTCTCAGGGTTCATCATCAGTAGGAATATTGAGAATAACTAATATGTTCGGTAAACCTGATCATGCAGAGATACACTGATACTGGTAGTTTTTAATTAAATATAAATAATACGATAACCATAGAAATACTGACTACTGAACTGTAAGGCAAACATTACAATAGAAATACTGACCACCGGACCGTTAGGTAAAATAACCATGAAAAAACTAACTACCGAACTGTAAGGTAAACATCATCAACGAAATGCTGACAACCGGAGTGTAAGATGAACATCACCTTAGAAGTACTGACTACCGAACTGTAAGGTAAACATCACAATAGAAGAACTGACTACCGAACTGTAAGGTAAACATCACCTTAGAAATACTGACAACCGGACTGTAAGGTAAACATCACCTTAGAAGTACTGACTACCAAACTGTAAGGTAACATCACCTTAGAAGTACTAACTACCGAACTGTAAGATAAACATCACAATAGAAATACTGACAACCGGACCGTTAGGTAATAATGATCATGAAAGTACTGACTACCGAACTGTAAGGTAAAATTCACACTAAAAGTACTGGCTACTGAAACATTTAAAAAATACGAACAACGGAACTCTAAAGTAGACATCGTCATATAGGGAAGTGTTGATAGCTGAGCTGTTAGATAAACACTACCACAGAAGTACCGACTACTGATCTCTCACAATAGAAATACTGTTCAAAGAAGATCAACATAGAAAAAAAAACTGACTATTGAGTTGTAAAGTAAACATAACTATAGAAATACTGACTACCGAAATATGAGGTTAATATTACAGTAAATAATCCGACTGCCTCACTATAAGTTAATCACCATAGAAACACTATTTCAAATACTGTAAAATCAAATCACCAAGGCGATACTGACTACCCAATGGCAAGGTAAAAGTCACGTTGCCCATTGTCATACTGACTACCGAACTTAAACGTCACCATAGAAATAAATGCTTATAACTGAGATAGATAAGATAATCGATAAAAGATACGTTTATATTCAGGCAGAGCTTTCGTAATACAACGTAGTAATACAACATTTTATATACTGAAAGCGTCTATGTGTGACAGAAAAAAAACCTTGTCAGTGAATATACACCTTGGGTTATTGAGTTCTGTGATCCAAATGATCGATACTCAGACAGGTTTCGTCCTTTAAAGATCTTAAAACTGTACTCAAGTGACACGATACAATTAATGGGTCATATAAATGACTTTTATCTATCACAAATCATGTTTAGGTTGAAGCAGAAGTGTCAATTTCCTTTAATATGTAGGGTTGCAAACGGAGAGTAGATAGGCAGTAATTGAAAACTTGTTAATTTTCCGTTGTATGTCATTAAATGTGTTATGAAAATAAACACCGCAATATATATTGTTTGCCTAGATCAGTTTTGTCGAACTGGTTTGCATTAATTAACTCAAATGAATTAATTAAATTTCTGAAACAATCAAAACTAATTTGCTGGTTGTAAAAAAGTTTTTTACAAATAAGCATTATTATGAATTTGAAATATGGATATTATCTTATTCCAAAATAATGTACTACAACCGTGTACCAGTATACTCTATTTTATTTAACGAAACAGTTTGTAGCCCGTTTCTTTAACGTTAGATAAACTATCTTTCGACATATTTAGACAATTGTTGGCTTTAAAGTACCTAAGCTTTCGCTTGAAAAATGACCACAACTTCGTCAGAAGATTTCAGAGGGACACTTATTTTAATATTGTGATATTTCGGAAAAAAAAAATTTATAGTTTTAATAAACGATATTCTTTCACAGTTTTAACTTGTTTCGTGTTTTTGTAAAACTTTATATTGGTATGGTCAACAATCTTTCACAGTGTGGATGAAGGTAAAACTTGAGACCATATTCTCTTACATGTTTCTTGTGGATCTTTGTCGTGGGTAACGGTCAAGTTACGGGTTAGTAGAAGAATTCAATCGGACCAATCATCCGTCTTTGCTAAGGTGAGAGTGTGAAATCAAACGACAATAACGAGAAGAAATATCGAATTCTTGAGATTGTTCCGTGAGAAAATAGTTTCATAAGTTAAAGCCAAGCTCTGTAAAAAAACACGATGCACGTTGTGTGTAATTTGTACGTAAACCTGTTATATGTCCATCTCACACAAATAAGATTAGAAAATCTAAGTCAGAACTGTTGACAGAAAAAAACGAGGGAAATCAATTCAAACTGAAAAGGTGCTTATGAAAAAGTATTTCGCTCATCTTAAATAAGAATGTCGCTATCAAATATCATTAATGAAATATTGCTATAATTATTTCGTAATGAATAAGGTAACTTAATGAAACATTATACTTGAAAGTCAAGAACAATTAGTCTGTTTCCGTCAGAGACTTCTGGTTCGCTGACAGAAATGAAAATTTATTAATAAATGAATAAGGTTATACAGTACTAAATGTTTTTCTACTGTCGTTAACATGAAATCTTTCTTGCATACCCTCCGTGGAAAGTACTGGCGGATCCCAGCACGCGGAGGGAAGAGATCAGCCTATACTTTCCCTAGGGAAAGTACATCTCGGGCTTACTTGACACCATCCGAACTACTTTCGTGTATTCAACTCGTACCTCGTAGCACTTTATTTGCGAGATACTTTTAACGGCGGTTTACATGTGAAAGATTAGAATGTTTTTCGGAAATGTAAACTAAGGTCTCATAAGTAAATATTTTTCAAGTTAATGTAACAGGATTTAATTTTTAGGAATGGTTCGAATTTTCAGGGTACGCAAAACGGTTCAAACTACGAAAATTGTTGGTAACGAATATCCATGAAGTTTTGAAGCGGAGTTGTTGCGAAAAGAAATGGTGCTTTTATGGTGTCACAAGCAAAAAAGAGCATCACTTTAGAAATGTATAGCAACAGAACTATTCACATTTCAAAGAACATACCTGTAATCATACTTTTTTCAAAACAAAAATGGCGTGGCGGTAATGACGTCACAGTTTCTCTTGATAAATGACGTCACTGTGTAAACAAAACCAGTAATTAAGTCAATGTCGATGGTATAGTCGCATTAATCAGAAACTGGACGTGCGTAAGGAGAATTTCTGTTTAGGATTTAATTGATTTTTTGGTTTCACAACGTAAATAAAGTATAGTTTTGGGTGCGATCGCACTATGTTTTTAGCTCTAGATACTAAACAAGGAAATTCACGAGTGAACCTACCAAATTTCCTACCAAAGGGGTTCCATGCGGGGATTAATTTAATCAACATGAAGTTTTGATTTCCGCTCAACATAGTAGGGCCTATTTTAGCGGTTTTCTCGAGAATCTGCAAAAATCAAATAAAGTATGCAGAAAAAGGATTTTGCATGGCCACGTGGAGCTTTTTCTTCCCCCCCCCGACCCCCCCCCCCCCCCAGTCGAACCCGCTCGCCGGTCCTCCTACCCCCGCTTCCTCTGGTCGGAACACCCAGCCTCCACACGCCAACCCTTCACACCTGGCTTCTGTCAAAACACATATTTCAAAGATCTTTATGCATAAAAGCAATGAAAACATATATCAATATATTTTTTGATGCAATAAAAACCATGGCAAGATCTCCAATTGTAAAAACCAATGTAAAATGAGTTAAGACAGCACAGGAACGTATGTCCTGCATATTTCAACTTTTCTTCAACAAAAAAATACATTTATGATTGTGTTATTCGGTCTGGTGACACTGTGTATGCGCAATATATATTCTCAAGTAACTACATTAAACGATAGCTTGCATGAAATGTTCACCAATATATGCCAATATTCGGACAATCCGAGATAAAAAATCCGGGAAGTACCGGAAATTCCCGATTACAGGATCGCTTGCTTGCAATCACTACATCTCGTTAATTTACCCTGAGATAAAAAAAAATCGCGATTTTTTTTTCTCGAGAAGGCGAAGTTATTTACAGTAAATTAATGATAACAATGACTGAAAGGAAATGGCAGAACCGAAAAGGGGATTATTTTAAATACTGTTTTCATACAATCCTCTTCCTACATAACCTATGCAGACTTTGTTTTTATCATGGGAATATTTGTTTTTTCTCATACATGATATAAACTTATGATAGTCTAGTTGGCGACAATTCGTGTAAGTAAATTGGTGGTTGTCTCAAAATTCACGAGAAAATTGTGAAATTTGCATGTAACGACTTCCTACTTTCACAAGAAAAAAGTATTAAATTTAGTGTAATTTAAATGAAAGGCTCCATTCTCCCTGAAAATTGCAATTCCGTATTAAGTGGACAGATGTTATCTTAAATTTCCGTGCCGTACAAAAATTAGACAATGATTGAAGTAGAGTTTCACGGTGAATTTCAAATGGAACTAATGTTGATTTCAAAGTTGAGTGCGAGATCAAAAGAATATAATTCATTCCATGGAAAACTCATATCAGTACATGAAATAGTGTTATTATGTTTTATAACATAACATAATAACTGCTATATTGCAATTGGCTTTATTCATTTAAAAAAAGTTGATGTTTAAGATGAAAAAATATTTACAAAGAACGTTTTTTCTCTTTTTTATTTTCTGATCAATAGATATACACATGTATACTGTTTGTTGCGCATGTTTACGTTGTCTTAACTACAACACGGTGCATTGTTGTAAATTGTTTAAATGAAATTGAATAATTGATGTTACGTTAATTGGAGTTTGACGAGATTTAATTAAACAAGTGAACAATCTCGTGAATCGGTCAATAATACATTTATAAAATGAATATAATTTGAGAAAACTTTGGAGAACAGTTACTAGATAAGATCTACATTGTTTAAGTGGATAGACGTAACGTTTTGATAATAGAGCTAAAACCCGTCCGTTCTGTACGGAAAGAAGTCAAATCCGTACTTTACAGGAGACGCGAGTATATCAAAATTCTAGTTGCCCGAAAGGAAATGCTGATTTTACACCCTTACATTGAAATGAAAAAGTGTTCAAGAAATCTGGTTTCGTGGGCGGAGTTTATTTTGAAAGTCGATAAATATCGGCTTATTCAAAAATTTCAACTACTTATACCTGTAATTCATCGGTGTTATAGATCTATAAATAGTTGAGAAGTTTTAAATGTAATGAATAAATAAAATAAATAAAAGAGTTTGACAGTTTGATTTATATATCATGTACATTTACATGACGTTTCATGTTTCATTAAGTACCTACCTGATAAGATCAAGGAATGTGTCCACAGGGTTCAACTTGGCTGCATTTCCGTATCTTGGAATCCCTTTCTTATCCGAGTTTGAGCCCGGCCCCATGATATAGGTCATGATAATGCCCAGTATCACCGCACTCAGTGTAGTTGTGGCGAAATATGCAATGGTGCGTAGACCCATCTTTCCACATGTAGAGGCATCTAGGCCTGCGATTCCAGCAATGAGGCTCGAAATCACAAGCGGTAATATCAACATTTTTAGCATTCGCATCAGAATTTCTCCAGGAAACTGGAGGTACATGATCTCTCGTTTAGTCATTGTGCCTTTTGCGCTCCTGACAGCAAACCCCATACCCGCCCCAATGATTACAGACCCGAGGAGTAAAATAAGTAGCAAATTCTCTTTCATATTTTCTCCAAGTTTCCGCCAGTTTCTGTTGCGCATGCGCATTACCCATCCACGCGCTCCACGCGGGTACTCCTCGGGTATTGCTATGGACACATGTGTGTTCATTTTTTGCGGCTCGCCAGACTGCCCCTCCATTATCCTTTGTGCACAGTAACAGAAATATTTTTAAACGAAAAATAAGATTTTTCAAGAATGAAATGTTTTCACACAAAAGGTGTCTGCACAAACCAGTTTACATGAACAGTAGTTTAGAGAGTACTATTTATACACAATAATACAATAATTTCAAAAATATTTATTCACAAAACTGTGCATGTATATAACTTTTATTTAATAAATATGCGTGAACTTACAATTCAAGATATAGTACACATTTTCACACTCGATTTCGTTCAACAGAATGTTATTATAAATCCGAGCACAGTAAAATTATACCGCGAAAATGTACACTTTCTTCTGATGTTGCGAATACTGAAACTATAGTCGCCTGAGCGACTTTTTTAAATTGTTCTTTTCAGAAATGTTAATACTGTCACACACTATCTGTTTATCAGGCAGATTGTAAATTTCCTCAGCGATTCCGTGACAGTCGAGAGCACTCGCCAGAGCCTCGGTTTTTCTTTAAATTGAATTTAGCCGCGCGTCACAAAAGCTTACACCGTCGATCAATATTTTCCTAATAACATTCACGAATGAATTTAAATACAATTGGATTTTTTTGTTTTCACCAAAAATTGCTCTAGTTTTCGTTATATTTTCCCGCGCCGAAAGTATCAATTATTAAAGCACATCTCGTCAAGGAAATGATGCGTGAATAAAGAGACTGGAACTCCGAGGGCTTTTTTTATAACAAATAGCAATTTGGTATAGAGCCAGTCTCCCGATAGCTTGGTAAATGTATCTGTGAGATTCACCCATCAAGTTGCGTGCGCATCAAAATGTTATGGTCAATGGTTTTTTCGCTGAGCATATTGTGTCACTGCAAGTTCAGCATTGGTCGTCTGCAGAAATAAATCTGTATCGGAATTTTAGACATAATATGTATCTTCATTGTGTTCTATTTTATTCAATCGGGAATATCAACGATACTCCGTTATAATCCCTTGACTGTACTTTTAATTTCCAAAGCCTTTTTCAGTTTAATAGTTCTTTTTTGGGGGGGAAAAAAAAGGGGGGGGGGCCCCCATAAACCATAAACCATAAACCGGTTGCCCCCATGTGTTTTTGCCACTGAATTTCCAAAGTGGTCCCCCCTGTGTTCCCCTTTTATTTGTTCGTTTTGTCCTGTGTGTTTGCTTTTATAGTGTGTGTCGGTGTAATGGTGTGTGTTGTGTGTGTTTTGGTGTTGTGTGTGTGTTTTGTAATTTCGTTTAATGGTACGTGCACCTGTTTGATTTTTTTTTTTTTATGCCCCTTCGCTGGTCTTTGTCATGTTGACTTGAAATCTTGAAACATTATGTTTTTATACGATGAGAAGTCCTTCTTGTATTTTGTAATTTCTTAAAGGTTACAGTGATTTTCTCCCCCATAATTTCACTTGTACGGCGTAAAATATCATCATGCTTTCATTTAACTTTCTACCACTGAGTTACCTCACTGGAGTTGACGCATTTTTTTGTGGACTACCTTCTTCTGGAATTCATGCGATGATTGTCTTTTTTCGGTTAGATGAAAGTATCAGACTTGAAGAAATGTGCATTCAGGAGGTACCCTCCCCCAACCCCCGCCCAAGTACTGGCCGTACGTGGAAAATGAATCACATGTCTGACCTTAAAGTCCCAGGAGCACAATTACATGTCTGAGCTTAAAGCCCCAGGAGCATAATTTCAAGTAGCTTTGACTATACCAAGAAAGATATCTTACCGGCGGAAATGACCTTTATTTGTACCAAAACATACCTTTCTTTGCTTTTTAAATCGATGTACATGTAAGAAATATAGCGCAGTATTTTTTTCAATGATATTGCAAAAATAAGAAAGGCTTTTTAGCAACTTTTTTTCCTACTGAAACGACTTGAATACTAAAGAAATGAATATAACAACATTGTTTAAAAGTGAATAGAACATGGTTCTATCATTATCCTATCAGTAAATTTATTTTACTTCATGTATATCAGTATATTCAAAGTGATACTGGGACTTTAACTACGTACAGAGTCCTACTGCTACTACGACTGGTCAGTTTGACAATAGGTTCAACCCTAAATGAATACATCGGTCAATTTCATACGAATTATTTTATGTCAATATTTTGTTTAGTTTGTCTTCATAACTGGTGTCTTCACTTAGATGGATTATTAAGTTGCACTACAAAATTGACAGTGTGATACATTTATTTGCCTATTTTAGCATATTTTAACAATTATCCTATATGTGCCCTTTTAGAAAATTCGGACTGAGAATCAAGTAACCAAAATGCTTGAAATAAAGGCTATAATCCCGCCTTGATCTTGGAATTATTTGCCCTTGAAATGAATTCAAAATGTTTTATCAAGGCCGGCTGATCAAAATCAACTTGGTATTTTTATTTCAGAATTTTGTTTCAGACATGATTCTCAGTTAAAATACCAAGTTTGAAGAAATTCTTTAAAAGGGAAAGTTTTGCCCTATAAACATATGGGAAACTGTGGCAAACCTCCTTAAGACCACTGACCAATACACTTAAATATGATCTATATCTTAAGAGGTCATCCTCCATGAGAATCTGTGAAAGTAAGTCGAGAAAAACAAGGGTTTGGAGATTAAAATTAAGAATTAACTTAATTGCATAACAGGTTTTATTCAGTTTAGTCACGTAGCATAATACCATCCTCAAAGCCCTTTACGTTTGGCAGGGGCAGAATGTTGAGATACATAGTCATAGGACAAACAAAACTGCATAGAAACGCAATTGTATCATTCTACTCATGTTGCACATAACATCTTCTGTCATCTAAATGTAATAAATCAATAAAGTTGAATAAACAAACTGATGTTTTAATAGAAAAGCCTCATAAACAGAGTGCAGAAAGGCCTCATAAACAGAGTGCAGAAAAGCCCCATAACAAAGTGCAGAACAAACCATAAACAGAGTTCAGAAAAGCCCCATAAACAGAGTGCAGAAAAGCCTAATAAACACAGTGCAGAAAGGCCCATAAACATATTGCAGAAAAGCCTCATGGACAGAGCGCAGAAAAGCCTCATAAACAGAATGCAGAATAGCCTCATAAACAGAGTGCAGAAAAGCCCCATAAACAGAGTCCAAAAAAGACTCATAAACAGAGTGCAGAAAAGCCTCATAAACAAAGGGCAGAAAAGACCCATAAACAGAGTGCAGAACAGCCTCATAAACAGAGTGCAAAAGCCTTTGAGTGCAGAATAGCCTCATAAACAGAGTGCAGAAAAGCCCTATAAACAAAGTGAAGAACAGCCCCATAAACAGAGTGAAGAAAAGCCTCTTACACGGTGGGCCTCAAAAAGAGTGCAGAAAAGCCTCATAAACATAGTGCAGAAAAGCCCTATAAACAAAGTGAAGAACAGCCCCATAAACAGAGTGCAAAAAAGCCTCACAACGAGAGTGCAGAAAAGCCTCATGAACCGAGTGCAGAAAAGCCCCATAAACAGAGTGAAGAAAAGCCCCTTACAGCAGAGTGCAGAAAAGCCCCATAAACAGAGTGCAGAATAGCCTCATAAACAGAGTGCAGAAAAGCCCTATAAACAAAGTGAAGAACAGCCCCATAAACAGAATGCAGAAAAGCCTCACAACGAGAGTGCAGAAAAGCCTCATAAACATAGTGCAGAAAAGCCCTATAAACAAAGTGAAGAAAAGCCCCATAAACAGAGTGCAGAAAAGCCTCATAAACAGAGTGCAGAAAAAATCATAACTATTTATAAAGTAAGCGTTAAACTAAACTTATGCCCTGAGTATATACTGGTATTTTTTTTGCACTCGAGTACCTAGGTTTTTTTTGGCTTTAAGCCGTCACCAATCACCAAAATTTGATAAAGTTGAGCGACATTTGACAAGCAGAGCAATGAAATTCAATGTTAGGAAACATAAGTCAATCCTTAATTGGTATAATATTTAAAGCAGGTAATAATTTCATGTATAACTTTGTATTGCAGATAAAAGTTTAAAACAAATACAGAAAGATGGGACAGTAATCTTGTGGATGTTTACATCTTGTTTGATGGACTTTTCCTAGAACACAACCTTGATCTTGGTGAAAACGGGATAACTTTGATCAGAACACTTAATGAAGCAGGAGATATAAGAAATGAGTGACTTCTTGTCTACAAACACAATGAAGTCTTTATTGAGAATTTGTGCATTTTCTAAGGGGTACTAAACAACACGCTGTCTTCGTCTTCAAAAACAAATTGTCCATGTTTGTGCCCTATTGTTTGAACTATCTTTTAACAGCACAGCTGTTTGACGATTACTACTTCGACTCCAAATAGAAATGATACATAAGATATGCAGGACCAAGGCTGACGTAATACAATCACTGACGATTTAAAACCTGGATAGAAAGAGGTGACTACTTTTAAGACTAATAAAATTGGGTGCATGTCATACTATTAATTTTATAGTATGAGTGAAGGATACCGGGTACTTATAAAACAAGGCATGTGTAAAAACATAACTTAGTTGTAATCTGTGTAAAAATATCGCTTGTAACATAAGAAAAGTATACTTGTTATCTGTGTTAAAAGTATGGCTCTTTATTTCTTAAAAAACAAGTAAAACATGTAAAATTATCGCTAAAAAGACATACTCGCCGTAAAAAATCGCCATTGATCTCTTATAATACATGTAAAATATTGGCTTATAAAAACAAGATAAAATTTTAATTTGTGTAAAATAGCGCTTATTAAAGGAGAAAAATTATCTTGTAATCTGTGTAAAAAGTATGGCTTGCAAAAAAGGATAACTTGTTATATATGTGAAATAAATATTCAGTTATATAACAAGAGGAACAAAATGTACTTGTACATTTATAATCTATGTGAAAATATCGCTTCCAATGTACTTATGACATACAAAAGAATACAACACTTCATAACACTGTACATATTAATCAGCAAACAATTGTAATGTAATGAGAAGCTTGTCTTTAAGTCAATTAATATAGAAAATGAAAAGCTAGCGACACATTGTTTCTTCATTTATTGAGTGTGCCAAGTGTTAAGAAATCATCGTGAACAATTTATTTACGTGAATGTGATAGTGGCGTAGTAGATGTATGCGTACACAAATGATAGTGACGTAGCAGATGTATGCGTACACAAATGTTTACTGCCAATACATATAAGAGGTAGAGCATGTGTAGAAGAGATTTATTCTAATATGAATATAGGTGCTACCTAATCGGAAAGCTTATTTAAAACAAAAGTCGAGGAACGCCATTAAATCTAGTTGCAAGCGGTTATGACTTATGTACCATTCAAAATCGATTCCAGCCCCCCCCCCCCCACACCCCCCGCAAAATTCCCCCCCGGGGCCCCCCCCTTCAAAATCTGATAAAATCAAGGCAGTTATATATACAGAAGTTCTTTTCCAATTTTTTTTCACTCTTTTTAACAAAGATGCTTTTTAGATCGATTGATTTATTCAATCGGATCCTTTGTTAACAGAGTATAACTTCCTTACGACCGAACTCTTTACATACAAACATGTAGTTCCATATATTCCGTTGTTACGAATTATATTGTCCTCTGTTTAAAAATTATATAGTACTAGATCAAATAATATCAAAACATTTCAGAAAGCTGTAGTATATTGTTGTTTTTCTTATAATTTGTAACTTAAATAACGGGTATCTGTTCTATATACAACTATATTTCCTACGCGGTTTTCATCGTAGACCGGTGTGACTTGAGAAATGTAAGACCCGTGAAATACTTGGAACACTAAATTTATTTCGCGAAGTCGTTTTTGCGATTTTGAGCACTCATTTGTTAATGAGCAACATAAATAGCAGAAAGCGTTTTCTATGACTCAGTTAAAATGTGTATATAAATTACTACAAAAACAACATTTCAAAACCCCCCAAAACCCCTCTGAAATGCAAGTTAATTGTGATTACATACGCTTCCGGTATGGGATATGTCTAATTTTGACCCTATTCCGTCGTCGTTGTCGTCTGATTTCGGATCGACCCGCATTATGTACCATTTTTTTTTTTTTTTTTTTTTTCCCTGCATAATAGATCGTACACGCACAGGGATGGTCGACAACCTTAATAGGGGGAACAAAAACGTCTTCTGGTGATTTTAGATATTTTGTAGTCATTTCGATCAGACTGTCACTATTGAAAGGAGTTTAAGTGTGCCAAATAATATCCAAGTTTAACTTCTATGGTTGAATGCACTTATGAAAAATTCGCTTTGTGGACAAATGGAAAGATTACAAATAGAAACACCTGTTGTCTTGCCAACCCTTTGATTACCCACCATTTTGTGATGTATCACATGCAGCTTTACAGAAGTAAACTGAATAAAACTTCTAAATTAACATATAGTCATGCCTTTTATTTTTTTAAGATAAAGGGTATGAAAACAAAAATAATATCAAACAGGGAATGCCACATACCAAAAACGCAGCCTCCCAAAAATGGCCCCATGGCACCCAGAAGTGAACCCTCGGATATGACCCGTTATTTCATAGATGATATCATCGAATTCTGTCACAGGAAATACCATATGGCTGAACCGTAGAATTGGGTACATTAAATCCGATAATCAATCAACCTTATGGGCATATCCAATAGCTTTTGAATGACATTTAAAGTGTGCAAACCATAAATTTTCAGTTCAGTTTTGCAAATCCTTTTAGTTACGATTCACAGCAATACTTATCGAGTAACATAGTCATGGAATGACATAATGCTTCGACATGGGTTCCCGTTAAAAGTAACGTTTAAACAAATGGTGAAAGCTAAAATTTGAGGCTGCAGTATATGCAGGTTAATGGACTTTACTGTAAGGGTTGTCCGTTCAAACAGACAGTCAGTAAAACAAATTGAATACTTTCAAACACATGTTTCAGAGAATGTTTTATTTGATGTTACCGAGCTGGATCTATGTTACGTTACATTTATTATACAGTACCAATGCCACCCGGCGTGCATCCTGTCTATAATGATTTTTTATATTTGCAAGATGTGCGAGGTAGTACTTATAAATAGATACAGATAGGAATGTTACAAAATGACTGTTTGCAGCAATACCTCCATGATTAAGCAAAGCATGTAGCTCTGTATAACGGACGTAATACGGCATATAAGTTATTGTTCAACAAGAGTGAGTGAGTCTTGTAGATCAGGTTTTATTTTTATTGTCATTTTGGTGCAAACTGGATAAATGCATTTTCTAATATCATTCAATACATTATTAAGTATATTGAACATTCAAACTATTATCAGGAAGTTATTTATAATTGGACATAACATTTATTGAACAAATCATAGATTTATCTTCTAATGATACTTGTATCCCCACCCCTATGAAATTTTGACACATGGGTCCTTTAAGATCTTTTTATGGCATTGGTATTTGTTGCTTTTAAGAGTATTTGTAGCTTTAGAGATGTGATCATTTGTTCCACCATCTATATACAGTAACTTCAGAACTACTGTTTAAGTATAGTCAGAACTAAGTATACTTTACACAAAAAATCATGTAACTCTCTACCGTGACTCTAACATGAAAATGACCACATGAAAGATAGAGGCCCCCTATGTGGTTATGCTGTTGCCCTCTATAATGTATATACAAACTTAAATACATGTACATGTACACACCTATGACATAAAGTTCAGTATTTGAATAAAATCCCGTCGCGTTATTTACTATGAGAAAATGTGGTCCTTCAAGTTTCAATCAGAATGCATGTATATGATGATACCAGCTCTTGGTATCTATTATATATTCCATTTCTAAAATTCATTTTTAAGGAATGTTGTTGTATAATATGTTTGTACGGGACAAACAGTCACATCGCTCATCGTTCATCTATATCAAGAGTGATCACTGAAAACAGCGAGTCTCCAGTGTTTCTGTTTTTTCCCTAATATCTTGCTGGTGTCTCCCACCATTTAACATTCAATGTAGGTTTGAGATATATATTACTCACAACCAGCATTGAGAAATTGAATGTTATATCAAACAGGAAGAAGGAAATAATGTGTATGTACACTTTGTGTTGATGCGTGATCAAAACATCTTCAATATAAATTTAGAGTGATTTAACCTCTAGCTAGGTAAAGACAATGACTATTTTAGTTTTTCGTCTTTATAAAATTACGTGAATACTCACGTTATACTATGATTATTACATTTTACAGAAACGTCCAAATCCAGGCGCATTTATTTTCATATTTAGCACAGGTTTTTTACCAATTTTAAGACGACTTTGCTATAATCATAAAATTGTCTCTTTTCCAACCTGAAATCTAATGTCTGATTTGCGAAAAGTGCTGATCATTATCAGACTGAAAGGATGTACAGAATGATCATTATCTTCCATTTGTTGCAAAGACACCATTAGTTTGTAACAGCAGGGATATATGTTAAAAATAAACTGTAGCACCGGCAACGCTTCAAAGAAATAACAGAAACATAAAAATGTGTATACATCAACACAATTTCTGAAACTAACATTACTTTACTTAGTCCTCAGATTCTGTATGATTCATTGTATTGAAACAAGATCTTTGTCTTGATTAAGGTCATTTCAAAATACCAGTAACAAGATGTAGTAAGGATATGGATTTAATGACGGTGCTATCAATTTTCTTCTCGGTCTTTGTTCTCGTGCCATTGTGTGAAGGATATGAGCAAGGTGGTATAAGTTTATTAATCAAATTTAGATTTAATTCTACATGACATAAAATCAATGCGTATGGTTTTATTTTGACAACACTATTTCAAGATAAACTGTTGATGTTCGTCCATCGATGTTCGAAGAGGATCACGACTTTTAAATAGTCAACTGGCTTCTGTGCAAAATACCAGAAGTGAATGTGTTTTCACTAGACATTTTCAAGGGACATAGATCAAGCTGATAAGCATTTTAAACAGTCGCGGAGTTTATCTAGCCATCGTTCCTTGGAACCGTTTCCTCCGTAAGAAACGCTCTCACATAAAAAGACATGGTCGGTAGCAGGGCTCGAACCAGTGACCCTCAATCTATGACAGGATACAGTCGTTTCAAGTCAGCAACTCTAACCACTCGACCACGGAGACCATTATCTTAGCATTTTTGTATATATCATTCAGCATATGTTTAATGTCTTTTGCAATTTGAAGTAAACATGTAACACGCTAATCATCATCAATAATAACATAATTTTCATTCTTCTTCAGGCTGTGATGCAAACGTTACTTTATATGTCACTGAAGGATCAACTGCAGAGTTAACAGTAGACGTTTCACCTAAAGGTTTATCTTTACTTGGTTATGGGTTTTATAACACGACTTCTGGAGATTTTAAATACATCCTCTCGTTGTACAACTTTGGATATAGATATAAAGATGACACACCTTTCGGAATACATGTAAGGTTTGAAAGCTTGCTCCTCGACAGAAGAATGAATTTTGCGGCTGATAGTAATGGAAGCGTAACAATTTTTCTCAAGGACATAACACAATTCGACAATGGAACTTATCAGTCATGTGTGCATAGGTCGTGTACCTGCTGGACATTGTTTGTTATAAGTAAGTATACCACATGTACTTATATGCTACATGTATTAAGTTACAAGATAGGGGTCCTGTTGAGCACTCTATGTCATCAGCTTCTCTGTCTGTCTGTCTGTCTGTCTGTCTGTCTGTCTGTCTCTCTCTCTCTCTCTCTCTCTCTCTCTCTCTCTCTCTCTCTCTCTCTCTCTCTCTCTATGTATGTTGAAAATGTCTCTCTTTGTCTCTCTTTCTCTGAACTGTTAAATCATTTTTTTATTTTTAGGTACAAAGTAAAAACACATTCCATTTGTTTGTAGGTATAGAGATGAGGCCTCAAAGTAAATATATAACAGAAGGGACGTATGTGCGTTTCAAAGGAAACCCGGCATCCTCTTTTGTTGATGATCAATCTCTCAACATCTCTGTCGTCTGGCTCTTTGACGGACATAATGAAACTGATACGGAAAATTTCCACGTGATGGAGGATTGGATGTGGATACCACGTGTGGCACGAGAGCATGATGGAAAGAACGTCACATATCGTATCAAGCATGTTGAAGATGTCAATGAAGTTAATTTTACGTTAAATGTAAAATGTACGTACACAGTTTAACGTTAAGTCTAGTATACAAAATTTATCATTATTATAAATTTATATAATTAGAGTTTAATTCTCGGGCAGAAAACTATTGGTGATCAATACAACAATTTTATGATAACTGTTACATTGTTGTACCAATGTTATTCAAGAAAAATGTGTAAGGGTAAAAGTTGTCTGTATAAAATTGAGAACATATGTGTGATTTTATATTGAAATCAATCGAAATCAATTTGCTTTGGTTGAAATGCCAACAAATCTCCAATTCTTTGCATGAAATACACGAACAAAAATCCAAATTTTAACGGTTGATATTCCATCGTTTTCGTTTAGTTTGTATCTTACAATAATCTGCATAATGCATTCATTCTCAGTCACATAAGACATCTCCTGTAGACTTCAGAACTTTTGCGTTGCTTTGTTTGTATATTTGTGAAAACAAAATACATTTGTACAAATTTTGCGAAATTGATATGGTTGAATGTTGTGACTTATTTATCGGATTCGTGTTTATGTCATGTTCTTTGCTAATGACTCTACATCCTCCCTTGCTCCCACAGTGCTCATTGTCATTTTGACAATAGCAAGAATATTTGTAGCTGCTCAAATTCTGCAGGGCCAAATCTCTTAAATGTTTTATGCATCTTAATATAAACAATTATTTACTTGCAAAATATGGGAAATGTTTTTTTTTCATAAGTTTTAACATTTCTGAAATCATGTGATTGCAAAACCTGACATTACCCGTCAAAACAGAATGAATTCCCAGCAGTATTTGCTGAAACCTGAAGTACAGACACCCGAATGACATACGAGGTGAATAACATTCGATTGGTTTCTAACAACGTCAAAGTACAAATGAGACAACTGTACCTAGACGAATTTGTCTATAACAGCCTTCACCGGATGGCTTGCACAGCAAAGGTATCGCTTTATCAGCGGTGAGGTCTGTGCGCGTTACCTGTCCGTGTATAAGTTGATACTATGCTGGATTAATTTAATGGATTAAATATAATTAGTTTACATACATGCATACCAATTATGTCGTCTATGGAAACAAGCTGTATATTCAGCATTTACGTGGTGGATTTTATGTGTCATTTAAAAAATGTTTAAGCTGAGCATAACTATTTTGTGTTGCACAATGATTCAATTATGACATAGCTCTCTTTATTATTCTTTATTAGACGGTCCCTCATGGCCTCTAACATTCTTACCACCAAAGACTGCATACTATCTCACACCGGGAGAATCGTTACCGGAAATAACGTGCGAGGTGGACTGTAATCCTTCATGCAACATAAGCTGGGGAGAATTTAGTTCTGGAAACAAACTGAATTTGGGGAAAGTTTCAAAAGATACTACGGGAGAGTATATCTGTAGAGCATCATGGGAAGGCTCAGCAACGGTGGTTGAAAGGAGTCTGTACGTGTATGTTCATGGTAAGTTAGTACACAGGTATTATTGTTATACAGATACACTTTAGAGACAGCGCAACATTTTTGCATTGCTTGTACTACACATGTGACTCTAACCTGGCTATGGGAACGACATAATATATATACGTAATTCTCTTATTTAGGAACATCGTTTACACTTATAGATTAAAGAGTATTTAAAGATTAAAGAGTGGTGTCTGTTTGTCGGTCTATCTCTTGTGCATTTACTTGCTTGTTTGCCGTCTGTGTTTTGAACATACAATGCATTCTGAACTTGAAAGTACTCTTACATTAATAATTAAATGTTTATAAGGATGCACGCTGATAGTTATCCTGACTGAGAACTAAAATGTTCAGATCTGAATCAGACCGAATGGGTGTGTAGGCTTTTCACGACTTTTACAGGTTGCAAGGCAGAATCATTTGCTGTCAGCAAGATAAGAGGTTAAAACGTACATACTCTTTATGTAGTGCAGCAAGATAAGGGGTTAAAACTTACATAATCTTTATGTAGTGTATATTTTCCGCTACTTCTCAGATACTTCATCCTCGACAATGGCTTTGTCAGTGCTTGGAGCTATCTTGGCTTTAATCACATTTGCTATCATTTGTATCCTGGTATACCTATTCTACAGAAGACCTATATCTAAAAAGGAATCATCTTGCATTTTGTGTACGTATTTTATATGTTCATAATAAACAGTAAGTTCGAAGTCCAACCAACTTACGAACCGAATTATAAATAACCCATTACCTATTGTTTCGCTCTTTATAATGGTTCACACGCGTTAAAAACAAAATGCCGTTTTGTATTCGAACGTTTCATTTAGTGAAAGGAATTCTTCCTCGATATTCATTTACTTCTTTTAATCACGGAAGTGTTTGATGTGTTTCTTGTGTTTGATTATACATATATTTATATCAGATGTATGCTATTTGTAAATATAGGTTTCAAAAAGAAAGACAAACCAAATCCTGAACCAAACATTAGCGGTGTGCCGGATGTAGAAGAACAACAAATGTAATTTTTTTCTCTTTTATTCATTACATTTAATATTTTTTGTGATAAAATATTTATTATTATTTCTGTGCTTTGTGGTGTGTCTATTAAGCTGTTTTCATGGTGTGTTTAATCACATATGTAAAAGCATGCATGCTTTCAAAAGCACGCATGTTTAACTTATAGTCGTTCACGTGGTATTTTCAAGCATTTGGTAAGTCTTAACATTTTAGTTAATCCTATTTATTTCACGCGCTGATACAATGGAGTATAAAAGTGATTGAACCTTATAGGATGCAGCATATTGCCAGCATTTAATCAATGTAATGACAAGGCATGTATTTGATGCATACCTTTGTTCTCAATTCATCATTGGTTAAGTAATTGCTGAATTTTGAAAATGGTTAGTTTCTTAATTTAGTCTGGAATATACTTTATTTCCTGCACATTTAAGTTAAACTGGATAATTTCATAATGAGTGTTAACATTAATATCTTGCTCACCTTTGTATTGTTTCACCAGTCCTATGTGTTATGTAGATAACAGGACAGTTTTCTGGGAATTTGTTGAATTGTGCTGTCCAATAACCGTAAGAATATGGCACGTTCCTCTGTCTTACATTTGTGTTTGCATTTTAAACATTTCACCAGACATGTTTAGCAACTGTGCTTCATAAATACATGCTAAAACATCTGAGCACCCGCTTAAAGCAAAGTCAGTAGTGTCTTAAGGACGACATGTTGGTTTCTAGACTTATTTCAAGTATTTTGTTTGTCGCACACGTAAAGAGAAATGAAAAAAATTGCCTGCATCTTACAATTGCTGTTTTATGTTAAAAGCTCTCTGTATCTTGATGTTGTAATGCATTACAGGGAACTCACACAAAGAAACTTTTATGAAGATTTGGAGAGAGATGGAATAGGATCTGAGAGCTCAATGTACAGTGAAATGAAACATGGTAGGTTTGCTCTTACTTTAGATACTCGTAGAGCTGTATAACCTACTGAAGAAGTCAAACACTGCTTATTAAATACAGCTCAATTCTAACGATTGTTTTATTTTTAAAATAAACTATTGAATTTCCAGCGCAATTTAGTCTTTGAGAGAAAAGAACCTTGATGAAAACGTTGAAGATTTGGTTCACGGTTGTCAATGCAACAAAAGTGGTCATTAGTTGATGCAAAGTGTTTAGCCTGCCCTGAGAAACACATGCAACCATAAGACAATAAGTCATTAGTATAATTCATAGACACAAGAACGTCTTCTTTAAGAAACCGTTCAACTAGATTTATTTGATGCCATTTACGTGTAATTAGATCTACCAAAATAAACTATTACGTCAGTTCTTGATGTCACAACATTTGTATTTAGGTAT
This sequence comes from Saxidomus purpurata, assembly GCA_022818135.1. NCBI lineage: Eukaryota > Metazoa > Mollusca > Bivalvia > Venerida > Veneridae > Saxidomus > Saxidomus purpurata. The sequence continues at coordinate 2,253,898 of JAFMSR010000013.1, forward strand.
TTATATCTTGCAGGTAACGATGTATACATAAACACAGATACCGTAAACGTTTCTTCTATGTAGTGAAAACACTGCAAAACTATAAAATGATTCAGAGAAAATACCATTTACAGCTTTCTTGTGCTTGGAGGATCCCCTCAACCACAGCCACACATTTACAGACATATAGTAATTACACTTAGAAACAGAATGTATGTGTTGCTCTGTACAAAACATATTGTATCATATTGTAACAGTGTGTCTTTATTTGTTAAATGTGCTAATTGTGAACATTTCATTTACGCGAATGTGACATTGAATTAGCAGATGTATGCGTACACAAATCATTATGACGTAGCAGATGTATGCTTACACATATGATTACAGCCATTGCATAAACAGGTTGAGGATGCGTGTAAGCAAAGATTAAATATTTTGTTATAGCCAGTGTATTAACATAATACTAGTGAACTCTTGCTGTAACAATGTAAAGTTATCTTATCACATTTTAAATTTATCCTATCACACTGTAACATCACACTGTAAACATTGTCCTATCACACTGTAAAATTATCCTATTACATTGTAAAATTATTTTATCACACTGTAAATTTATCCTCTCATATTGTAAAATTACCCTATCACATTACAATAACACTGTAAAATTATCTTATCACATTGTACAAATATCCTATCACACTGTAGAATTATCCTATCACACTATAAATCTTATCCTTTTACACTGTGAAATGATCCCATCACACTAAAATGATCTATCACACTGTAAAATTATCCTATTACATTGTAAAATTATCCTATCATACTTCAAAATTATCCTTTCACATTGTGAAATTATCCTGTTACACTAAAATCACACTGTAAAATTATCTTATCACATTGTAAATTTTAACCTACTTTATATCCGTGATGTTTTTCTCAAAATGTTTCGTTACTTGACATCTAAAAGATAATATGATTTCAAATTAAACTGCTTGCACGAAGCCAAGATAGACAATAATATACATGTTTGTCTATATTTTTGATATGTAATTACATGTATATAGGTTGCTGTTTTCATATTATCAAGCTCATACTAGTTGAAACAAGAACTACCTTAAAATAAGATAGTCTGCGCAATTTTTAGTATATGAAAGCGGTTGTTAGCTAGATTTTTAAGTAAAAAAAAAATTTATTCAGACGGAGGGAACTAAATGTCATATGGTGAAAAAAAGCAGAAACTTTGACTTGGATTCGAACTCATGTACCTTTCCTTGCAAAGTTGTTAAAACTGAATGGTCTCCCGACTGAGCTAACCGGTCACATGTCTATTTTGTCCCCAAAAGTAATTAAATATCTATCGCGAGATGTGCATCAGGAAAATAATCTTAATCCTTGTTTCACTTATTAAATATGCTGCTCGAATTATCGATCGTTGTTCACTGGCTGAGAAAGTATAACTACTCTACACTGACAATTACATGTAACATTAATTTGGCGGTAACATCTTACATTTGCATTATGTTGATAGATATGAATTATTTGCGTACTTAAATTATTAACCCATTCAAGAAAGACTGAAAACGCAAGAATATTTTATTGTCGATTCTCATTCAATATTGTCCAATAAGAAGGTGCCTTTCAGCGTCATTTCTCATTTTTAAAAAATGTAATACATTCTTCTTGTCATTTCATTGGCGGTTGAAGAGTTCCAAACTTCCGGTCAAAAGCGAGGTTAATACAGCTGCGTCTAAAAAACAAATTTTAAATAGAAAGTTTAAATTGTTCAATACTCCTTGAATAAAGATACATTTCCACATAGAGTTTCTATATTGTGTTTACATAGTACATGTTTATTACCATTCTAATGCATTAGCTTGAATTAATAGAGACAACTGAGGTAAAATTGCTTTCTATTGGATGCTGGGTTCAGTTGATTTTCCTATTTAATTTAATCTTTTAATTAGAAATTAGTTTATTTTTAAGTGTAAGCTATTGATCGTGTTATTGTCTAAATTTTCACACTTTAAAGACCAATAAGCACTTACGATGTAAATTATTTTCAGTTCTTATATTTCCGAGAATATGTCTTATTAACAATACAGAAATATGCTAAAATCATTTTTAAGGCGAAAGTACATTCTCAAGTCCTTCTTTATGATATTGCAGGGAAATAAAACTACATGCTTTTCAAATACATGTACAAGAGTTGTCAGTAATAATGCCAGGTTGTAATACTTGTTAAAATGTGTATTTTGAATAATAAAGACTGGAATGAAATATTTGGATTAAATTGAATACAACTACACAAGTGCTCTTCTGGTACGGTACGTTTAGGATAATGTGACAGTGACGTGCTAGAAGAGTCTTTCATTATTTAGCTTTTTTTCAACCATTTTCATATACTTTTCAATGATATCGACATGTGTTGTAACAACATAATAAACATAACTGAACATGCCCAATTCTCTGATGGTTCTTTGCTTGTTTGTTTTGGCCTTTCTTACGATGGGCACTCCGGCCTTCATGTCCTCTAGTATGGCACGATAAACGCTCAACGATACAGAGATGGTATCATCGAATGTTTTATAATACCATTTGGTGGAACCTAAATTGATGATCTTCGGTACTTTGGGCAAAAATCGTATTGCAGTACAATGTACCTTGAACAGCAAGGTATCGATGTAACATGCTTATGATATGTTTCAGTTTGCCAACCAAATCCGGGAACCAGGGTTGAGCTTGAGTCTGCAATTAAAGACGAGTGGGCCCGTCTTCGTCAAAGAGACATTTTATAACAAATCGAACACTTTCAAACCCATGTCAGGAATGTTATTTGTGCAACTGGAGGAAATACACATTTATAAAAAAAATAATAATCACAGAATGATATTCGCATATTCTACTCCACCAGAATGTAAAGGGTGTCGGTATTTAAAGATTTTTAATGGTCATAGTTGCAAGAAAAATGTCATCTTATCAAATTACACTATAATAAATGAATATTGGAATATATATTGGATATTGAACAAGAGTTTTCATCTTGCTTTTCTCCCAAGAGCATTGGACACATTTTTTCTCGTTTGCCTGTGTGTTCTGAACATGAATAAATTGCACTTTGAAAACCTTTGGTTTTGGAAGGCACTCATTATGTGTTTATGATCGTACATCATCCTCTTAAGAATTCATAAAAAACTGACAAACATTTAGAGATCAGTACTGAAACGAATAACTAAAGTGCTAAATTTATATAGTCAATTTCATGTATTCGTATTATATTTAGATACTGAATTAACTTAACCATAACATTTGAAAAAAACATGTGTAATGATAGTGATATTCAGCATAAATAAATGCTAACGTGATTTTGTTTCCGGTACTTGTTCTTGGTAGTTTTGTTCATAATTCACCCTTGAAATAATGTTGGTTGCAATCAACATATAATAAGTTTCCACTTAACATAAGAGTCTCATCCGGGATATTATTACAGCTGCCAATTTACATGCAGAATGTTTACACTTCACCCCACCCTAAAACAGGGGATATAGTTTGGGATTGTTCATCCATCTGTTTATTCGTCAGTCCAGAGCCATTACTAAGAATCATTTTGGAGGATGTTAATAAAACTTGGTACATATGTGTTACGATAACATGTATAAGGAAATGTGGCCCTGTAAGTTCGGGTTTGATTGCCTCTGTAGCACTATAGTTATAGTCATTTCAACTATATTCCTATCTCTATATTCAATAACCTCAGAAATGTTTCTTTCTCTAAAAGGTGTGGTCAGAATTATTTTCATCTGACACAAAAAAATCACATCCCATGACTATCTGCCATGTTTTTTAAACTTAGAAAAAGTGGCCCCTATGTGGTTTCCCTATAAAATGTATATAAAACTAAAATACATAAAAAGATTTAAGTATTTGAATAAAGCCCCGTCGAATGTTTTATGACAATGAGGAAATGTGGGCCTGCAAGTTTCAGTAAGAATGCATGTATAATACAATGTACCAGAGTTGTGGTTCTTGGTATATTTTATGTATTTAATTATAAAATGTGTCCTTTCATTTATAATGAAAGTTGTACTTAGAATCATGTTTTATATGAGACAAATACACACCTTGTTAATCTATATCAACATGTCTAAAACAAGACATTTCTGAAAAAAAGGATGTTCACTGAAAATAATGGGACCCCAGTGGGGTTTGAGTGGTTTTCTGTTATGGTAAATTTCAGATATATAACTCGCAAACAGCATTAAGGAATCTAAGCTGCATTAATCAGGAAGAAAATATTTTGAATATACACTTCACGTGGATGGATGATTAAAACTTCCTCAATCTAAAATGATGAGTGATATAAAACCACGCTTTAACCTCTAGCAAGGTTAAGAAAATTATTATTGGGGTTTTCCATCTTTAAACAATAACACTGACATTATACTATTATTACTAAATTTTACACAAACCCTGTAGTAGTTATTTAAATATTTAGCACATGTTATGTAGATATCTTCGGCCAACTGTGCTAAAATTGTAAAATGGACTTTTTCATTTTCAGCTTGCGCAGAACAACTCATTTCCAAAAGGATTGCAGCATGACATTTACTGTTTGATTCGCGGAAGTGCTGATCATTTTCAGACTGCAAGGATGTGCAAAATGTTCATTTATCTGCCATTTGTTGCAAAGATACCATCAGTTCGTAACAGCAGGAATATATATTAAAGAATAAAATGTAACACCGGCATTGACTTCATCAAGAAATCAAAAGAAACGTATATGGTGTTGGGCCCAGTATTCGTTGTAGGTCCAGAATTCGTGGTATTAAGACAGTTTTTTCTGTCCCCATTGCTCACATTAAATAAAACCGCTGAAGTAAACCAAACTGTAAATATGTTCCAGTTGATGTTTACCGTTGATGTCCGTCACGAAAAGTTGGTGTTCTTATACCTTAAGTGTTGTTTCAGGTACTCCCAAAGCAAGTCTATACATTTTTATTATTATTGAAATGATTGCTTTTTTTAAATTGTTACTGGAAGTATAGTTGACTTTTTGTTTATAAATAATCAACTGATATTGATTCACAAAATATAAAAATATGATTTTAACCGAGATTCTGAAATATCACACGGGACATTTCTGTTGCATTTAACTTTTTGGTCGATCCACGAATTTGGTGCACATATTCCTGTGACGTCAAAGGTCAACACACTTTATAGTTTGGAAGCTGTGTAAACAATTTGACAATCAGTATAAATAAAGAAAGTCGTATGTTAAATGTTAGATGTTCTTGCTTATATTTTGACCTTGGTTGTTAAATTTATTGTACTCTGTAGTGTTATGAAAGGTTCCAATTACCACGAAAACTGGGCCAACCAGCATACTTCAACACAATTTCTGAAACTAAACTCACATGAATTTATTTGTGCTTAAATTCTGTATGATTCATTTACTGAAACAAAATACATGTCTTGATTAAGGTAATTGGTAAATAGACAATAAATTGTCCCTACACTTTGATTCAAAGTGTACATTAAAATGAGATATTATTTTCCAAG